>PVKS010026772.1:9281-28357 GCA_004027875.1 Aplodontia rufa
CCTTCCCCCTCCCCTCTCCTCTCCTCCCTTCCCCTCTCCTCTCCTCCCTTCCCCTCCCCTTTCTTTTCCTCTAAGAGAGGTCAATGAACAGTCCACCTTCTCGATCTTGGGGTGGTTGTTGGATTTCTAACATATTCTTAGGACACATTTAGCATTAGATGGCTTACAATGAACATTCTAGTAAGTTTTCAGATATGGTTTAGAGATTTCACCCTGTTCACAGATGCAAAGTGTAGGCCTCCAAAAGAAGCAGACCAAATTGCATGGGCTCAGCCCCCTCTGACCTCAGCACCTCCCTGGGCCGGGTCTCAGGCTCTCCTGACCTCAGGAGGCTGTGCTGAGGGTGGGCTCCAGGGCGCTCCTTCTTCCCCACAGGACGGGATGGGGCTCCAGCAGCCAGGACAAGCTGGGGGGAGCATTCAGGGCCCACTCAGGCCTCCACCTGGGGCAAACTGCTAAAGCCCAGGAGGCTGGCAGCAGGCTGAGCTTGGATCTGCAGTCTCCCTGCCCCTTTCAGTTTCGAATGCTGGGAAAGGGGCAGGAGCTGGAGCAGGAAGCGCGGGCCAGGTGTTCCTGTTTTTCTGGGAAGAGAAGGGGCAGTGTGAGCACAGAGGGTCTCAGGGCTGGGGCACCCAGACTGTGCTCCACCAACAGCTGCGAGGATTCTCCAGAGGACTCGCTGTTTCTCTTCTGGAAAGCTCTGAATTTCCACGGAGAGGAATCAGCCGCAGTCGGCTGCCCTTGCGCAGCATCCTTGATGAGGAGTGCTGGCCTCACAAGGCCGTTTTGAGAGAGGACCTGTGACCTCTGGCCCAGGATCCCACTAGTGATAAGTAAGTGACTATGCCGTTTTCCTCCTTCCTTCACAGAAGAGACCCAGACAGGACGCTTTAAGAAAGTGGCCTTGATTCTAAGAACACAAGCACGGCATGTGGCTAGAAAAGAGAGAACAGAAGGTTCTAGAAACTTGCCCACTTCCTGCGGCCTGTCTTGACATCCCTGTCCCTTTCTACTCCATCAGAACATGTGACATCCAAACCCCACGCTTTTCACCCACATGCCACCTACAGGTCGTGACTCAGACCTGTCCCTGCTCTGAGGCCCAGTGTCCCTATCTGTCAAAAAGGACGGAGAAGTCCCTGCCTGGGAGGGGCATCTGGAGGATTCAGGGGCACGGTGCACACATCCCAGGTTTTGAAATGTGAAGGTGGTGACAGTGCTGGACTCATCCTTGGTGCTGCTGCTTGTCCCTGAGAGGAGACAGAGTGAGTGTTGGTCACTGCCCACCAATTCTCACAGCTCTTTTCTCTAGTCTCCGCAGCTCAGAGAGGTACAGCAAGAAGCCTGGAGTCACACAGCAACTCACGCATCCAGAGGCGTCTACTCCCGACTCCCGAGCCCTTGTGGCAGCTGTGCCCGAGGAGTCTCTTCTCCCCGGCCTTTTGGGCTGCAGCTCCCCTCTCAGTCAGTCCACTGCTACGGCACTTCCAGGGGCTGAGGATAGCTGACACATCTACACAGCAAGCTGCATGAAGCTCAAACCCCAGATCTGGCCCCAGCCTCTGCAGATCCCCCTAATGGTTTTCTGTGGTTTGGGAACCTCACCCTGGCCTTGGAGAGGAAAGGCTGCTTGATGTGGCCTTGACCTGTCCCGTGAGCCAGGCGGCTCATACAGCACTGGACTCGGCTTCTCCTTGCTGAATAAAGGGGTCATTGTTTCTCCACTGCCAAGCCAGAAATGCCCTGGCTTACGCTAAACAGCTAATAATCAGAAGCAGGCTTGGGGGGGCAGGAGATGGAAGGACGTGGCTGTTTTAACTTAAAAGAAACATTTTCAACCCACATTTGCCAAGTTAGAGAGAGAACTTCAGATCCCTTCCCCAACATCCCCTTCCCCAAGTCCCATCACCTGGATCTTTCATCGACTTTCTATGTGCATCATACAGAGAAATTGGCCCATGGCCCTTGTGCTGTGTCATTTGACCCTGGGCTCAGGCCACCGCACAGCTCGGTCTGAGTGCCTGGTGTGCTGGCGTGGGAAGCTGGGCTGGTCTCCTTGGGTTTGTCAGAGGCTGCCAGAATGTGCTTGGCCCAGCCCTGGCTGGGTCTGCCTTCCCTTCTGCTCACCCTGCAGACCGATGCTGAGAAAAATGGCCCAAGGCAGGAAAATGCACCACTAACGGTGTGTGACTATCTGGTGTCCCCTGCTGACCCTCTCTCCTGCCCGTACCCGCTTCCTCACCTTCCTGTCTCACGCTAGCCATCACTGTGGACGGAGTGAAGGAGCGGACTGTGGAAGCTGCTGCGTGTCCAGGCCCCTTGGCCCTCTCCTACTTGGCCTATAGGGTCTGCTATGGTGAGGCGGGAGTAGGGAGCAGGGCTGGCTCCCATGACTTGGGTGCAAACAGGCTTGGTTCACCTCCTAGAGGGAGGCTGGTCACATGAGGACACCCCAAGGCAGTTGACAGGCCAGCTGACCATACCCATGAACAGGCAAGCCCAGCCTGGCTCAGACCCACCCAGCCAAGCCAACCAAACTGCCAAAATGCAGGCCAACAAGTTGTGGGGTGGTTTATCACACAGCACTTCTGACTATTAAACTTGGCCTCGGGAGCTCACGGGGACTGCCTGACCAGGTTGTCTGCTGTCCTCGCTGGGGTCCTCTGCCTACTCACCCAGCTCTCCAGTTAGACTGCAAGTCCATCAGGGGGAAGGCTTGTTGGTCCCTGGTGAAACCCTGTGGTTTCACCCAAGGTGCGGGACATCTAGATATCCAACAGGTACTTGTCAAATCAGACGATCTGGAGCTGAACCCTCACTCTTCAGCATGGCCTTGTGACCTTATTCTGAGCGACTCACTTCTCTGGGACTCGGCTCCCCCAGGTGAATTAGGGCTACGTGGCACTGTATTGTCACTGAGAGGGCTAAATGAGGTGGCATACGCAGCTCGTCAGGACAGTGCTAGGCAATGCTGAGCAGCAGCGGCACCCGTGTTCAGATCATCCGGATGCTTTCCGCAGGTCGTTGATGCCCGGTTCTCTCCATGGTACCTCCAGACACAGTTCATCGGCAGAAAATGTGCATAGAAGGACACTGACCTCAAGACTCTGCTCCGTGTGTACTGCTTTTCTTCTGGCGTTGGACTGTTGCCTCGGACGCCCGTGTGTGGGCACACCTGCGCCACCTCCATTCACTGTGCCTCCCACGAAGAAAAGTAGCAAGTTCCCAAGGGAGGGGAGTGGAGAAGAAGGGAGGCCGGGTGCTTTCTAAGAAGAAAGCATCATTAAGTCCCCTGTCACTTGGGTGGCCGTGCTCTCCTGCAGACAGGCCCAGTGATCCACACTTGTCACCTTGTTCCACAGCAAGGGTGAGGTTTGGACCTGGGAAAGCTGACCTAGGAGTCGTGTCCTCAGCCGGCCACCGTGAGACTTTCTGAGCCATGGAAATCACAGCACACCCACTTCCTGTCTGAGAGTGTGTGACGTCTACAGTTCACGCAGCTGCCGTGAGGACCGAAATCTGAACCCGGAGAGGGTGAAGAAGACCAGACTCCGTAGGAAGCACGGCAGCTTGTCACCGCCACTTGAAAAGCAGCATGGGCGCGTGAGATGGACGTGCGCGTGTGTGCGTGACGTGTGTGGGCAGCTTAGACCAACTTGCTTCTTTCTGCTGGTGTTTCCTGTGCATCTCACAGAAGAACTCAGTAGGGGCCGTCACCACTGATCACCTGTAAGGAGTCAGAACTGGGGTGAGAACCTGAGCATTTGGGGATTCAGGGTTTCATGGGGATTAGATAAGAGGCCTTGGTGGTGAACCTACGGGATTCCAAAAGTCAAGTCTATTTCGTTACAAGGACATTAACTGAAGTACACGCCAGGCAAGGTCCGCAGGAAGGGATGCAGAGTCACCCATCCTGCCCTCAAGGAACTGAGGCTAAGCTGGGGAGATAGATCAGGGGCGAGGAGGGCTCTGACCAACACCTGCCCCACTAAGAGTTAGGGGCCAGGGCAGCTCACACAGCCCCTGAAGGCCTTGCTCAGGAGGTTTCATTGTACCAGGCAGCAGGGCAAGGACCCCAGATTCAAGTCTGACAGAGGTTTCAACAATTAATCCCGTTATGGGTGAAGAGCCTGGGAAGCTGTCATTTGGGAAAGGATCCCCGAGGCTGGGGCAAGGCTCCAGGAGACTGGAGTGAGCCTTTCCTCACTCTCCAAATGGGGTCCTAGTAGATGGAGCAGTGGGAAGTGGAGGTCTTGGTCTTGTCTCTTGGAGCCCTCCGGGAAGTCCCTGGGAGGGTGTCATCCACGGCTGACTGCACGTGAGGCCTCTCATGGGGTCTGCCTGGCCGTGCTTTGGTGGGGTTCCTGAACCTTCTCCTTGGCTCATCATGCACTTCTCTGTGAAATTCAGTTCACCAAAGAACTCTACTAAGTCAGCTTAGCAGGTCACCCCCCCACACGCCTCCATATCTGATCGCCCTCCACATCTGGGTCTGGTGGGGCTCCTCATCCTCCCCAGTCTGCCTTCAGCAACAACCCTGCTCAGCCAGTTTAGCCAGAATCCCCTGGGCCCCGATGCTTCCTCTCACCGACCCCCACCATGCTCCTTGGCCAGGGAAACTTACTAGCTTCCCAGGATACGTTCAGAGTTGAGCTCATTCCCTCTTAGGTTATGCAACAGGCCACTGCAGAGTCCCTGCACCTGCCACCGCAGGTGCCACAAGCATCCATGAGTAATGTTTTCCTTTAGTACTTTACAGTTGACCCAGGATCAAGCAGGGATCCTGACTTCAAAAACTTTCTTTGTGTCTCTCCCTCCTCAGAAGCCCAAAGGCACCATAGAAACTTCACTTATGCCCAGGGTGGCCCTTTGTCCTAAAGCCCACTTCCCACTGGTGACGCTGCCCAGTGCTATCTGAGGAGGCCCCTGTCTCTGGGGCCTGTGGGGCAGTCCTGGGGCTGTCTGGCTCCTCCCTCCTGGGACCAGCAGAGTTGCACCTTTCTGCTCACTGGCAGAACAGCTTGGCCTATTTGGAGGTGAACAACCCAACCAACCGCGTGATGGGAGGAAGTGATAAGAGTGGCCGCCTCCTTGGCCCCTGGCTTCCTCCTCCGGGGAGACAGAGGTTCTCACGGTGCCGCCAAGTGGGTGACAGCCAGGGTGGAGCTCCTGCCCTTACAGTTAGTCACTGGCTGACGGGGGTAGCCCTCTTTACAGTTGGGTCCTAGATAATGGTGGCAGATAAAGCACAAGGCCAGGAAGGACGGCCAGCTGGCTTCTTGGAGGGTCTTTGTACTGAGAAGCTGCAGGAGCCACCTGGCTCCACACCAGCTCATTGCTCAGCATTGCTCTTGGCCTTGGAGTGGGGTGGGGCCTCTGGGCAGAAGATCAAGGGCTGAGCAGGGCATTGGGGACCCTGCAGAGCTCCGGAGCTCACCAGTGCATAGCCTAAGAGTGGAGTTCCAGGCCCCACACTGGGGGACAGCATCTCAGTTCCTCTTCACGGGGCTCTGGGCTCAACTTTGGCTTCACTGCTCTTGAGGGCTGGGTGATTCTTTGCCGTGGGGCTCTACCCTGTGCTCTGTAGGATGTGTAGGAGCATCTCCAGCTTCTGACCATGAGAAGCACACCCCAGCTCCCCACAGCCCCTGGCTGAGACCTCTGGGCTCCGAGTAGCAGCAGGAGCTCAGGGGCTCAGTTCTGTAAAGACTTGTTTGTGATTCCACTGTCAAAGGAGATTCAAACCCAGGCCATTCCGTTACTCTCGCATTCTTTTCTTTGTTTAAACACCACACACTGCTCAGAAAGTCCTATCTGGCTGAGGTTACTCCCTCTACTCTATATGACCTCGGAGTGTGGCAGCTTAAGGGAGATCTCAAAAATCAAATACAGTGATGGATAATCAGTGTGAAAGTATGAAGAAAAGGGTTGGGGTTGTGGTGGGATCCTTCCTTTGCAGTAGAATCATCTTTGGGGGGAAAAGTGAGTGTATGTAAGAATGCAGTTCTCAGGGCTGGAGCACTTGCCTTGCACGCATGAGGACTCGGGTTCAAAACCCAGCACCACATGCACAACTAAGTGTCAGAGAAACAAAGGCCAGATGGAAAATAAATAAAATCAATTCCCTCTCTCACGTTCACTCTTCCCTTCTCTCTCTTTAAAAGAAAAAAAAATGTACAGTTCTCAGCCTCACTGTACTTTTGAACCACCTGGGTGGCTTGGAACACTCCAAATGCCTGGGTCTCGCAGAAAGAGGCTTTAGTTTAACTGGCTTGGGGAGCCTGGCAACATTGGGACTTAAAAACTCTCTAGGTAATTCCAACACTTGGTCAGGACAAGGGTCTCAGAATCACTTCTAAAAAGAAAGTTGTTCCAATATAACCTCTGCCTATTTCCGGTTCCAGATGGGAAGAAGCGAGTCCTTAAGATGAGGGGGCAGGGACACCTGTCTACCAGAGTCACCTTTTGCTATGGATTGGGTCCCAGCTCCCTTGTTTGAAGGGCTTAGTCCCTTCGGTGGGTGGACTCTTTCACAGTACGGCCTAGAAGAAGATTTTCACAGGGTTGAGCCCTGGAAGGGGATTGAGGACCCTCATCTCTTCTTTTTATTCTCCTTGCTTCCCACCCACATGGGGAGAGGTTTGGCTCCACCACACTCTCCCACCACGATGGGCTGCTTCTCCATGGGTTCGAGCATCAGGGCCAAACTGTGAGCCAGAATAAACCTTTTTTCTCTATCAGCTGATTATGTCAGTTATTAGTTATAGTCATCGCAAGCTGACCCACACACTCTTAGAATGTTTGCATGTTGCAGGGGAGTTAACAACGGGACCTGGAATTTATAGTCCCTTTTGCAGAATTGTCAAGTGATATCTGGAACATTACCATGCCACATGTGACTGAGTGAGGAGTATACAGAGGTAAATAGAAAGAGATTAAGGAGTGAAGCTAAGGACGGGATCCCATGAACTTAAATACCGTTAACATTTTCCAAGTAGATGCATGAATAATGGCTGAGTGAGGCCCCCTAGAGAGCAGGGTGCTCTGGTTTGGATGCGGCTGGCCCCGGTGGGTCAGGTGAGGGCAACTTTGTACCCCGCGTGGAGGTGCTGAGGTGGTGGGATCTTAGGAGGTGGGGAGGTCCAGGGGCTCCATCCTCGCAAGCAGATTTATGCTGGCTCTTGGGGGTGGGTCAGGTCTTGGGAGAGATGAGTCCCTTAAGAATGGGTTGTGCTCTGAGCCCCTCTGCACCCACCATTTGCCATTCACTCGCGTGTCTGCTGTTGAGATGCCTCCCAAGCCTCACCCAAGCTGATCCACCCAGCACCTCCAGAGCTGGAAGCCAAAACCACCTGATGCTCACAGAGAACCCGGCCTCGGCTGCCCAGAGCGCACAGCACGGGTGGCCTCTTCCTCCTCCTACGTCCTCCTCTTCTGCTTTCTCTGAGGTCTGTCCTTTTTAATACCAATTTGGTTCTTTTGAGTTGTTGTCCACCTAGGATCCACAGGAATAATGCTGCTGCTAATATCAGAGACTGATATTGCACACCGCGGACCCTCCTCTGGTCCTTGCAGCCACGCGCTCTGACACCTGACTAAATTAGAACACACTGGAGACAGACACTGAAGTCTTCGCGTGATCATAAAACCGTGTCTCCATATCACTAAATAATTCTCGGCAACACTGTGTGGATGTCTGCATAATCCCCCACCCTGTGTCTGCATCTTTCTATCTCTGGATTTCCCACATTCTCCTTTGTTGAACACACAAGGTTCCCATCTTTACAGACATCGTAAGCAGAGCTGAAGATTCCACCCTTGTGAGCATCCTTAAGTAGTGTACTTCCTAGAGGTGGGGTTCCCAGGACACCGCTGAGTGCTGGTGGCATCACATATTAGAAATAAGGACAACTTTCTGTAAAAAGGACGAGCAAATTTAGACGTCCCCAGCTTGGTTTCAGGAGCTAAGTCATTCACCTTCAGCAACCCTGATCGCTGTCATTCAAAAACCGTCAATGTAACCACTGAACAATATCTTATTATTTTATTTCATTTCCGTCGGTTGGATTTTTAATGGAGATATTTTCTGTGTGCTTATCAGTTACTTAAACACCTTTGTGATTGTGGATTTGTGTGTGTGTGTGTTTTCCGTTTACTTCCTTTGCTTGGCTACATACTGGAATTCCTTTCTCTGAATTTATACAATCTTTTCCAAGATTAAAGATCTTAATGCCTTGTTTTTATGTCAGAGGCCTCAGTTCCCAGTTCCCTTTTATACTTCAGTATGTTTTCGACAATATTTATTATCTCTTCTCTCTCTGAGATTTAAGAGAAAAATATATTTCCAGGCAAAATTCAAAAAAATAAACATATAAATGTAAATTATAAAACTAAGTGTGTTTTGATCTCCACCAGAAATAATCACTTCTACATTTCGGTGCAGCTCCAGCTGCTTACAGGGACCTGGCTTTTAAATTGGAGTTACAGAGTATGTATTATATTGTAACCTGCTTTGTGAGAATGTTCCGGTTCAGTCAGTGGTCTTCTGAGATGTGATATTTAATAGCTGTAAACACTTCCGTTATAGGGATGTAATATATCATTTTAAACAGTTGCCAATTATTGGAAATTCTTGATGCTTCAAAATGTTACTGAGAAAAAATATCATACAACAAATACCCTCCCACATACAGAGTGGTCCTAGAAGTTGAACTGGGAGGTTCAAGGACGGGATCATTATAAAAACTTGTGATTGGAAATGACTAAATTATCCTTATGTAGGCTTGGGCCAAATTACTCCCTCACCAACAGGGTGTGCAAGGGAACACCCGGAAAACTCTACCATGCACCCTGGGCCTCGTGGGGACCCTGACTTCCCCCTCTTCTCTCCAAGTGGCAATTCTGATCCTTTATGAAGTTAAGTCTTTGCAGATCGCAAAGCTGTGATGTTTCCCCTTCTTGTTTCTCTGTGTCCGTAATGATGTGGGAGTCCTTCTAAACCGAATGATGTACAAGCTGATGTCTCTCTCGGCACCACTCTGTGCCTCCCTGAATCACATTTTTGTAATTTCCCTGTGGTGCTGCGCATGGTAACTGTTAGGTTGACTGGGGGCAGGGCTTCAGCCAGGCCATGCAGCCATATGGCCATGGCGGCTGACTAAGGGGCAGGGCAGCTTGCCCGCAAAAAGCACCACCTGTCCAGACACTGGCAGACCAGCATCTCATGGATCCACCAGCCAATCTCCGAAAGGCCAACCCCATCAACGTCTCTCATTTTCCCTAAACTATAAATACAGCTGCCCAGCCGAGGTCAGCGCCATTTTCTCCTGCATGCCACTTCCCTGCCCGCTGTCATTTCCCCTGCTCATTTTGGCGGCACAGGTGAATTTGGCCTGGGAGTCGCCAATCCCAATAAAGGGTTTTGCTCAGCCATTCTTAGGTCTGGCTACCTTTTTGAGCACCCGCACCTGCATTAATATCCGTGGTTTCTGATTTTTACATCTGGTGGAGGATTTGAGACCTCCTCGCATTGGGGTTGAGGTCCACCTCCCACATACGGACTAGGAAATTTCTGGGTCTTCCTTTCCCCTCATCTGGATTGACAGGAGTGGGTGCCTTGCTCCCTTTCCCTTGGCCTTCTGCTGGCATCTTCCATTGAGGGGATCTGTTAGTAAGATGTGTGCACACACCAGATCTCTGCCATGTTCTTTGGTCCCGTGGGTTTAGGAGACGTCCTACTCATTGCAGATCACCCTTCCACCATTTGGGTGACCTCACTCAAAATTTGGGATGCTCATTTTGCTCCTGGCCACCCTTCAGATTGCCTGGGAAGGTCATGGGAAAGGCTAGATCCTCACTGGAACCCTGATCTCCTTTGGGCTATCTCTACATTAATTTTGCCAAATGAGAACTTCCCTGAAACCTACGCCGTAAGCGGCTGGTCTTTTATTCTACTATGGCCTGGCCGCAGAACCCTTTAGACAATGACTCCACATGGCCTCCAGAAGGAACTTTTGACTTTCAAATCCTCCCTGATTTGGGTAATTTCTCTCCCTGGATGGGGAAATGGTCTGAAATTTCTTATATTCAGGCCTTTTGGGATTTGCACTCTCGTCCCACCCTGTGATCCACCTGTTCCACTGCCCAAGTTCTTCTGGCGAGAGACAATCCTAAGTCTCTCCATTGCTCTCCCTCATCTTTCTTTTCCTTTTCAGACCCACCTGAACTGCTCTCATCTCCACCCTCCCGCCCTCCCCCTCCTTCCACAGGTCAATCATCTTCTCAGCTCGCAGGTCAGAGTGAACGTGCTCCTACTGGTTGTGATCATGCAATCGGTCTTAGCATAACTGGATTTAGTCAGGTTCCATCCTTGTCCTTCTGAGCTGCTATGCTGTGCTTCCCAGCAGACCAGACTGAGGACTTTTGTAGACAACAGCCTGACACCTGTGGAGGTTGTCCCTACAACTCACGTGTGAAAAGCTTTCTGGATAAACCTTGCTATGAGTCCGGGGCACATGACCGACTGACTATTAAGGACCCATGGGGCCCAATATAGGCCTCCAGTGTCACTGGTAAACTCTATTTTGGGGATGGGCCAAGTTTCCCTCAGCTTCAATCAAAATCTGGAGAACTTATGTGCAGATACTTCCTCCAATTCATATAACCATTCAGGAGCAGGAGAAGAAACTTCAACATCAAATTGATGCAGCTGCCCATTCCAGAGCCGACCTGTTCTCCTGGCTCACCCTGATACAGCAAGGTCTCCAGCTCCTCAAGCTGTTCAGAGTCAACAGCATCTCAGACTGTGTCCTCTGCGTAGGTTTGGACCAGACCTCCTGACTGCCATTCCTATTGATGCTCCCTTAACACTTCTTCAACACCTCAAAGGAACCCCTCTCCACCCTTAGAGGGGGTTCCCCTTTTTCACAATTCTTCAAATAACTTTTCCTACTGTTACACTTCCTCTACCTCAGTACCTTGCAACCAAACCATACAGGTCTCTTCTACAATGTTTGCTCCTCCACGATTATTTTACTGGTGTAATGGAACCCCAATAAAAAGCTTAAGTTCCAATACACCCTCTTCCTGTTGCATGCCTTCCACCCTAGTTCCTCAGCTGACACTATACAGTGAACCTGAATTAATTTGGCTGATGCAAAATTCTTCCCCTAGGGAAAAATGGGCCATTTTCCTACCAGTGATGGTTGAGCTCTCCCTAGCTTCCTTACTCGTGGTCTCTGGGTAAGGGGCAGGAGGACTTGGTTATGCAATCTCTGCCACCCAGAAACTAGAACAGCAACTCCAGGAGGCAGGTGAGGCATCTGCTGCCTCCCTGGCCTCCCTACAAAGACAAATAACATCTGTTGCCCAAGTTTCATTGCAGAACTGCCGAGCACTAGATCTCCTGATAGCAAACAAAGGGGAAACATGTCTATTCCTGAAGGAAGAATGCTGTTATATCAATGAAACCAGACTAGTCCAGAAGAATGCCGAAACTCTCAGAGGTCTGAGTGAAAAACTTAGACAATTTCAATCACATAACCCTTGGCCAGGATGGCTAAACTCTACTCTTGTCACCTGGCTGATCCCTATCCTTACTCCCATATTAGTGGTTGGACACCTCCTGATGATTGCTCCCTGTCTCTTCAGCTTCACCTGGAGCTGTATAACGAGATTGCTAAAGTAATAAACAACCAAATGCTCTTGGACCCTTACAGCCACCTCTGCACTGAACCAACACCCGAACCTTCCCCTTCTCATGAAGCCCCATAAACTGTAGGAAGTAGTCAGATGGAAATCATTGCCCTATATCACCAAAAAGGTCAGGATGTTAGGTTAACTGGGGGCAGGGCTTCAGCCAGGCCATGCGGCTATATGGACATGGTGGGTGGCTGGGGGTGTAGCTTAGGCCAAGACACAAGGCCATGGCAACTGGCTAAGGGGCAGGGTGTAGGGCAACTTGAAAAGAACATGAAAAGAACATGAAAAGAACAACCAGTCAAGACGCTGGCAGACAAACACCTGATGATTGATGGATCCACCAGCCAATCTCCGAAAGACCAACCCCATCGGCTTCTCTCATTTTCCCTAAACTATAAATACAGCTGCCCAGCCAAGGTCCAGTGCCATTTTCCCTGCACACCACTTCCCTGCCCACTTATCATTTCCCCTGCTCACTCTGGTGGCATAGGTGAATTTGGCCTGGGAGTCGCCAATCTCAATAAAGGGTTTTGCTCAGCTGTTCTTAGGTCTGGCTACCTTTTTGAGCACCCATGCCTGGATTTATACCCGTGGTTTCTGATTTTTACAGTGACAAAGCCCCACATGGTGTCCAGCAGTGCCTATTAGGGGCCTACTGCTGCCATTTTCCAGGGACAAGTTTAATGCTGAGCTGGACCAAGGCATTCTTGGAGGAAAAGCATTCCAAGGGTCAGATGGCAGGAAGAGTATCTGGGCTGTCTCTGGGCTCCACTCAGCAGAGACAAGAGCACCGTCTTGTCCCAAACCAGAGAGCACCCTTATTAAGGGAAGGATGCAAGGGTCTAAAACTTGAAATTATTCCAAATATGAGAAGTCAGTTGGTGAGTATTGCTATGGTCCAGATGGGGAGTCAGGACTGTAAAACACATGTGTCGCACTGCCTGTTCATTTAAATAAAGTTTTATGGGAATACAACCATTGTTTAACACATGATCTGTGGCTGCTTTCATACTGCAAGGCAGAGATGCATGATTCACAGTGATGAAAACATGCATTACTTAACTCTTACAGAAAATGCTTGCTAACTTCTTCCTAATCTTTATAGGCAGTACATTCTAGAAATAAACTTCTATACTTTTTATTTTGTTCACATATAACTTTTTATTTTTGTTACCATAGCACTTATTTTATTTTTTTTTTTTGGTGCCTGTTAACTTATAGAATGATGACTTTCATTGTGGCATATGGAACATGCATGCAGCACAGCCTGGGCACATCACTCCCTGTACCCCACCTCCCTCACCCTCCTGCTCAGCCCCTTGCTCTCTCACAATAACACCCCTTCTTCCTCCTTTGCCCCCTAGATTCCACATATGTACACTTGGAGAATATTTTTATTTAATTAGTAAAGAAAGGAGATTCAAATATCTCTCTAAACTGATACCTTGGGTAATTAACCTCTCAGTCCTTCTACAAAATGGATATAAGTCATAGTAGGGCTACCATGAGGACTGAATGACCTGAGGGTTATAAAGCAGAGCCACCTATAACAGCATAGATGCTGTGAAGGTCAATCATACTCAGAGCATGTGACCCTGGTGGTGAGCTGGGTTTTTCTTATGGATCTGTATGGCCTCCCTAGCCAGCAATGATACTGATCTTTTTTTTTCAAATTCAATCATAGAAATGGTCCTGATCAATATGTCTCGAAGTTCCTTTGCTTTTACCTTTTGTAACTCATCCCCACATGGCCTTTAGACCCTGCTCAGCAGGCCACACTTGATGTATGCTAATGATCCATGGTCACTTCCAGTCTAAAAGATTAATTGTATGAGACTGGGTCTAAACCATAAGTGGAAAGCTGTGGAGTGATTGCCAGAGGGGAGTTCATGCAAAGACTTGGTCACACAGGGCTCTGCTGAGACTTACTGTGCCCAATGAAGGCAAAAAAGGACTGGGGACAAAGGCAGGAGGCCACTAGCACTTCAGCCTGGGGGTCACCAGAGTCGGTGATGAGATGGCCTGTAGCATGATCCCCAGCTTCCTGGTTAAGTGTTCTGCACAGTGAATGGCAATTGATGGCTGACTGCTGGTCACTCATCTCTGCTAAATACTCTTGAGAGCATGGTTATGTCTCACTTGTTTTTTGTAATCAGCATCATCTGGCATAGGAAAGGGGAATCAAAGGAAGTAGAAATGAAAGGGCTACAACAAGCAATTGGATTCTTCCAAGGGGAGGTCATGAGCTGAGTTGGAAAAGCAAAGCCCAGGACTGGGGAACCAGGTTGGAAATCACTTTTTTAAATACAATTTTTATTAAGAAGTTGAGTTATTGTATAATTATAAATATATATAAAGTAACAATATGATATACATTTGATTCTAAATCATAGTTACCCCTACATTGCCTACACTCCAGTCTCTTGATTTGTCTACATTATGCCACTAAAACAAATATAAATGTCTCCCCCGCTATATAGATATATGCATACATATACATATATATATGTATATATATATATAGATATATAGATTGTGAATTTTCAAGAACTAAATGTATAAATACGATTTGACTTCTTGGGGGCAGTAAAGAGTATGCTACATTGTTGATTGTGTCTCTAGATTCCTCCCCATCTTCCCTCCCTCTCCCATTCCCCTGCCTCACTCCTCCTCACTTCTCACCTACATGTCTATGGTTTCCCTAGATTATGTGTTGCTATGCCTTTGCTGGGTCTAATACATGAGTTTGACTATCCTTCACCCAAGTCTGGGTTTAGGTCCAGCCACCACAAATGAGGGAAAACATTTGACCCTTCATTGTCTGGGTTTGACTAACTTTGCTCAGAATGATTTCTTCCATTGCTATCCATTTACCTTCAAAAGCCACAGTATCATTGTTTCTAACAGCTGAGTAGAACTCCATTGTATACATCTGCCACAGCTTTTGGATCTGTTCATCCAGTGAAGGACATCTGGGTTGATTTTGTAATTTAGCTACTGTAAAATGAGCTGCTATGAACATGGATTTTGCTGTGTCACTGTAAGGTGCTGATTCTAACTCCTCTGAGAAAATACTCAGAAGAGGGACAGCTGGATCATATGGTGGATCTATCCCTAATTTTTTGAGGAGTCTCCACACTACTTTCCAGAGTGGCTTTACCAGGCTAGAATTCCACCAAAGGTGTACTAGTGTTCCTACCTCCCCACAACTCCTCCAGCATCTGTTATTCTTTATATTCTTCATCTTTGCCAATCTGACTGGAGTGAGGTTAAATCATAATGAAGTTTTGATTTGCATTTCTCTGATTACTAGTGATTTAGAACGCTTTCTCGTGTATTCTATTCAGCTCTCTGGCCCATTTATTGATTGGATTATTTGTGTGTTTGATATTTAGCATATTTGATATTTTGGATATTAGTCTCCTATCAGAATAATCACAGGCCATGATTATCTCCCATTCTGTAGGTTCTCTCTTGAAAGTTTTGACAAATTTCTTGGCTGAGTAAAAGCTTTTTAGTTTAATGGCACCCCATTCATTGATTCTTGACTTTAATTCTTTCAGTTTGGGAGTTTAGTAGAGAAAGCCATTGTCTACTGCTGGATACTGGAGGGTTGGTCTAAATTTTCCTTCCATCAGTTGTATGGTAGCTTGTTTAATTCCTAGTTCTTTGATCCATTTTGATTTGATTTTTGGGCAAGGTGAGAGATAGGGATCTAATTTCAACTTTCTCAAAGTGGCTGTCCAATTTGTCTATCACCATTTGTTGAATAGGCTGTCATTCCTCCATGTTATATTTTGACCCCCTTTGTCAAATATCAGATGTTTAAAGATTTGTGTGTTTGTCTCAGAGTCTTCCATTCTATTCCATTGGTCTTCATTGCTATTTTGATATCAGTACTATGCTGTTTTTGTTACTACAGCTCTGTAGCATAATCTTAGATGTGGTATTGCAAAATAAACTGTTTTATCTTTCTTGCTTAGTAATGTTTTGGCTATTCTGGGTTTCTTGTTATTCCAAATTAATTCAAGAATTTCTTTTTTGATATCTGTAAAGAATGGCATTAGTATCTTGATGGGGATTGCATTGATCCAGTATAGCACTTTTGGCAGAGTGGCCATTTCAATTATATTAATTCTGCCCAGCCAAGATCATGGAATATCTTGCCTTCTTCTCAGGTCTTCTTCAATTTCTGTCTTCAGTGCTTGATAATTTTCATTCTAGAGGTCATTCACTTCACTTGTTAGATTAATTCCCAAGTATTTTATTCTTTTTTAATTTTTTTATTTGCTCAACATAGTCTTTCATATTGGAGGGAATTGTATATTGACATAGTAAGATAGTAAGTTAAGGCTGATCCTAGACCATGATCTACCTACCTTCATCCATTCCACGAATTTATGTCTCCTCTGTAATACCACCATACTATAGTTCAAAATGAATATAAACATGTATGATAATTGTTGACATTTTGAAGTTTCTCTGGGTGTGTATAGTGAGGTTTCTAATTGGAGTTAAATATTCCCAGCTGCATTGATAAACTTCCTTGTCCCTTCCTATCCTCCCTGTCTTCCTCCCTCCTCCCCGCACCTTCATAGGCATGGTTCCCCAGCTTATGTGAAATTTCAAGTATGGTGAGTTTGTTACTTAAACTCAGCTAACTACCTTTCTGTTGTAGGTTTTACACTAGATTCCACATACAAGAGCAAACATTTGGCCCTTAAGTCTCTGTGTTTGGTATATTTCACTAGGCAGAATTTTTGTCCATTTCCATCCTTTTGGCTGTAAATGCCATGATATCACTCTCTCTAATAGCATAGTAGAACTCCATTGTGTGTGTGTGTGTGTGTGTGTGTGTGTGTGTGTGTGTATCATAATTTTTGAATCCATTCATCCAACGAGGGGAATCTGGATTGGTTCCATAGTTTAGCTATTGTAAATCAAGCTACTACAAACATTGATGTGGCTGTGTCTCTGTAGTATGCCAATTTTAGCTCTTTTGGGAAAGTACCCAGGGATGGTATTGCTGGGTCATAAGGTAGTTCCATCCCTAGTTTTTTGAGGAGTCTCTACACTGCTTTCCAGAGTAGCTATACAAGTTTGCAATCCCACCAAAAGTGTGTTAATGTTCCTTTCTCCCCATAGCCCCTTCAGCATGTCTTTCTCTTATTTTTAATTTCCAACACTCTTGATTGGAGTGAGGTGGAATCTCAGTGCAGTTTTAATTTGCATTTCTCTGATTGCTAGTGATGTAGAAAAATTTCTCATATATTTATTGGCTTTCTGGACTTCCTCTGTTGAGAAGTTTTTGTTTAGTTCCCTAGTCCATTTACAGATTGAATTATTTGTATTTTCTTGTTCAGTTTTTGAATTCTTTGCATATTCTGGATATTAGTCCCTTGTTGAAGGCATAGCATGCAATGATTTTCTCCCATTCTGCAGGTTCTCTCTTGATACTCTTGACTAAATCTTTAGCTGATCAGGAGCTTTACAGTTCAATGGCATCCCACTCATTGATTCTTGGCTTTAATTCTTGAGCTATTGGAGTCTTGTTGAGGAAGGAAGTGCATACCTCGATATCATGGAGTGTTGACCCTATTTTTTCTTCTAGCAATTGAACCCTTACCCATTTAATTCCTAATTATTTGATCCATTTAGATTTGAATTTTGTGCAGAGTGAGAGATAAGGATCTAATTTTGGTTGTCTGCATAAGGCTGTCCAGTTTGTCCAGCACTATTTGTTGAACAGGCTGTATTTCCTTCACATTATATTTTTGCCCCCTTTGTCAAATATCAGATGGTTAAAGACTTGTGGATTTGTATCACTATCTTCTATTCTGTTCCATTGGTCTTCATGTATGTTTTAATACCAATGTGATGCTGTTTTTATTACTATAGCCCTACAGTATAATTTCAGGTCAGGTAGTGTGACACCTCCTGTTTCATCTTTCTTGCTTAGCAATGTTTTGGCTATTCTGGGTTTCCTGTTATTCCAAATGAGTTTGAGAATTGCTTTTTCTATATCCATGAAGAATGTCATTGGTATCTTGATGGGAATTGCATTGAATCTGTACAGGGCTTTCCGAAGAACGGCCATTTTAATTATATTGATTCTGCCTAACCAAGAATATAGAATGTTTTTCCATCTTCTCAGGTCTTCTTTAATTTCCTTTTTAAAATGTTTCATTGTTTTCAATGTAGAGGTACTTTATATCCTTTGTTAGGTTAATATCCAAGTATTTTATTCTTTTTGAGGTTATTGTGAATGGGATGGATTTCCAGATTTCTTCTTTGGCAGAATCACTGCTGAAGTATAGGAAAGCTATTGATTTATGAATATTGATCTTGTAATCTGTCACATTGCTATATTTATTTATTAGCTCTAGTAGTCGTCTGATGGGTCTGCTAGGTATAGGAACAAGTCATCAGCAAATAGAGATAGCTTGGCTTCTTCTGTTCCTATTGGAATTACTTTGCTTTCCTTCACTTGTCTGATAGCTCTGGCTAGGGTTTCAAAGACTGTATTGAATTAGAGTGTTGAAAGCATACAGCCTTGTATTGCATGTGAATTTAGTGGGAATGGTTTCAGTGCCAAGTATTTTATTCTTTTTGAGGATATTATGAATGAGACTAATTTCCTGATTTCTTCTTCTGCCCCATTATTGTTAGCTTACAGGAAACCTATTGCTGAATGGGAATTGATCTTGTAGCCTGCTACATTGCTAAATCTGTTTATAAGCTCTAGTAGTTTTCTGGTGGAGTTTTTTTTTTTTTTATCTTCTAGATATAGGATCATGTCATCAACAAAAAGGGATAGTTTGACTTCGTCTCTTCCTATTCTTATCCCTTTGATTTCTTTCTCTTGCCTTATTGCTCCAGCTAGGATTTCAAGGCCTAAATTGAATAAAAGTGGTGAGAGCAGGCAGCCTTGTTCCTGAGTATAGTGGAAATGCTTTTAGCTTTTCTCTGTTTAGTATTATACTAGCTGAGGGTTTTTTTATATGGCCTTTATGTAGTTAAGTTCCTTTGATCCCTATCTTCTCCAGAGTTTTGAGCATAAACGAGTGCTAGATTTTATCAAAGGTCTTTTCTGCATCTATTAAGATGACATGCAGTTTTTGTTTTTAATTCTACTTAAGTGATGAATCACATTTATTGATTTTGTATATGTTGAATCAACTTGCATCCCTGAAATGAAGCCTGCTTGATTGTGATGGAATATCTTTTTAAAAAATTTATTCAACATATTCTTATATATTGGAGGGAATCAGGGGAATCCTTGTTGCATATTCATGCATACAAATGAGCATATACATGTGTATTAATTTTTGAAGTTTCTGATTTTCTCTGCCTGCCTGTGTATAGTTTGGCTTCTC
>PVKS010026773.1:0-28222 GCA_004027875.1 Aplodontia rufa
AGGGACAGTGAGAGAGACAGAGAAAGAGAGAAACAACTTTATTGAGTTTTTCACATGGCCTTAGTTGCTCCAACACTTAGTTAGTTGTGTACGTGGTGCTGGGGTTTGAACCCAGGTTCTCGTGCTTGCCAGGCAAGCGCCGAAACTGCTGAGCCACCGCTCCAGCCCCAGAATATCAACTCTTTAAGGAGCAAAGATCAGCAAACTTTTTTGGTAAAGGGTCAGATACTAATTATTTAATATTTAGGGCCATAGATCAAAGTTATAACTACTCAACTCTTTGGAGCTGGAGACGTGGCTCAACAGCATAGTGCTTGCCTGGCATGCATGAGGACCCAGGTTTGAACTCCAACACCATATACACAACTAAGTGTCAGAAAAACAAAAAACAGATGAAAAAAAAATAAAATAAAACTGATTCTTTCTCTCTCTCTCTTTAAAACAAAACAAAGCAAAACTACTCAACTCTGCCACTATAGCATGAAAGCAGTATAGACAAGACACAAATGAATGAGGGTGGCTGTTTAATAAAACTTAGTTTAAAACAACAGGTGACAAACTGTCATTTAATAATCCCTATTAGCATTCCTTTGAGAATTTAGAGAAGCAATATGAAAATTAATAGGCCTGCTCTATTTTTATTTTATTTTTTTAAAGAGAGAGAGAGAGAGAGAGAGAGAGAGAGAGAAAGAATCAACCTTATTCATTTCCTCATCTGGCCTTTGCTTCTCCGACACTTAATTGTATATGTGGTGCTGGGGTTCAAACCCAGGTCATTGTGCATGACAGGCAAGTGCTCCAATTGCTGAGCCACTGCTCCAGCACAACAGGCCTGCTTTAAATGCCAGTATTTAGGGTGTCCTGCTTCCAGGTACCCCTCTGCCTTGCAGAGTCTCGGTTCTTCTTCCTAAATAAATCCTACTCCTTTTAAAAAAAATAAAAAATAAAAAATAAATGCCAGTATTTATTCATTGATACTTACATTTATTTTTCTCTGATTATCCTTTAAAAATCCTTCCACACTCCCAATATTTATTGTCTGCCTCCCATATTCAATACATGTTCCATGAGGGTCAGGATCATTGTTTTGTTTTATTCACTAGTGTAACCCACACTTCTAGAATTGTTGTAGGCATATATAGATCCTTAATAATATTTGTTGAGTGAACTGAATAAAGGAAGGCCAGACTTAGTCTCCAGAATCTATTTCATGTTTATTTATATCTATTCTCATCCACTGTTCCCCAGCAATCTCCTGATTCCTGTACACTTTCTCCTTTATGTGCCCACAGAATCTGGTGCTTGCTTTTACAATGATTTGTAATTACCTGTTTAAAATTCCATTTCCACTAGTGGTTTATAAACAACTTAAGGAAAGAGTCTGGGTCATCATAGTAATCTTCAGTAGCATGAGGTGGGATATACAAATGTCTTTTGAATGAATGAGTAAATGGATGTGATCTTAATTTAGTTCCTGCCCCTGCCCATCCCAGGTAGGGTTCCAGTATCTGTACACAACAAGCTATGTGGTCTCCATTCACTTCCAAAACTGCTATTCTGAGAATCTATGATTTACCAAGATTGGACTCTACTCAGGGCTGAATGCTGGGTCAATAAAAGAGGGAAAGGGGGCTGGAGCGGTGGCTCAGCGGTTTTGGCACTTGCCTTGCAAGCACGAGGACCCGGGTTCAAACCCCAGCACCACATACACAACTGAGTGTTGGAGCAACTAAGGCCATGTGAAAACCTAAATAAAGTTGTTTCTCTCTTAAAAAAAAAAAAAAGGGAAAGGATTTTGACTTCTGCCCTGAAACAGTTTATTATACAATGTAATGAAATAGACTGTGAACTCCAAAAACTGTCACACAGTATAGAAAGTTAAGTTCCATGGACAGGGATGGTGCCTTAGTCACCTATATACCAACTCCTCAGCACCCAGCACAGCACATGGCACATCATAGAGGAGCCAAAAATAGCTAACATTTTTTTTAAAGCTCCTACAAGGACTAGGCCCTGGACTGAGCACCATACATGAACATCTCATTTCATTTTTACAACTACTCATTCTTCATCCTTCTTTTATAGATAAGGAAACAGGATCACAGAAATTAGGTGATTTTCCCAAGAGCACACAGCAAGTGGCAGAACTGGTCTCCGCCCATCATCCAAAGTCAGGGTTTTTAACCATTATAATAGTACTGATGGGAGAAAAAGAGGGAAGAAGGTACAGAATGAAGAAAAGAAAGAAAAACAGTGTTACAGGAATTCAGATGTCACAAGCACATCTCCCTGAGATCAGGGTCAAGCAATTTCATGAAAGAGGTGGTATTTGTGGTAGAATCTGCATGATGGTTGGGTGAGCAAGACTGGGACTGGTAAAGGCAGCCCATCACCTACTGATAAAAGAGTGCAGCTAAAATACCACATCACCATCCATATCGCATTTCAGAGATTTGAGGGAGAAAGGGGCATAACTGGCTTGCTTTCCTAGGGGCTCAGCAGTATAGGGAGGTACAAGAGTGAAAAAATGAAGTAGTGGAGAAGGAAGCCAAGTCTAAGAAGAACCAGTCAATACGGGGCTGATGATCACGCAGGATGAATGGCAAGCTGGAAAGTGGTCTGAAGGGTCAAACTTCTCAAATGAGTTTCGGGGCAGGTGTGTGTGGTGGTGGGGATTCCAGGAGCGAGAAGAGCTTGACAAACCCGGGACAAGGTGTTGAGAACTGAGGTGCAGGATAAAGGGTCAGAAACAGAGCACCAGAAGACCTGTGAGGCAGAAGGGGTGCAAAGGCTATATTAATTAGCAGAGGTGCTGGAGACCGGGACCCACGAGTTTGAGTGGTGATGAGGGCGGAGAGAAGCAGATGGAGGAGTCAAAGGGTAGAGATGCCGGTGGGCTTGGGACGGGACAGCAGGCGAGGACGAGGAGCTGACCTCAAAGACATGGTAACTGGCAAGGTCCTGGGGTGCGCAAAGGTCAACCCCAGAAGGGCGGGGTAGGGTGGGCGTAGGTACAGCCGTCTGGCAGCGCGGGCCGCGGGACAGGGACAGGGGTCGGGGTGGAAGGTCCAGAGGGCCCCTTTGCTACCCACTGGGTCCGGGAGCAAAGCAGCGCCTCTATACCCTCGGTGAGGGAAAGGGACCGTGCTCAGAATGCTCCGCGAAGTTTTGTCCTCCTCCGCCCCCACGACCTCGGCCCCGCAGGAACCCACCTCGCTCCCGCCGCTCAGTCAGGTACAGCGCCGCCTGGCTGGGCGGGGAAAGGAGCCGGAGCCGGAACCCAGGAAGGACCCGCCCTGTAGCTCCAGGATTGGTTGCTGGGGGTTATCCTTCCTTTCTATTGGTCACAATCGCTGCCACAATGCAAGAAGCCCAGACAGTATAGCCAATAAGCGTTGGCCTTGGACGTGGCATGCTGGGAGCTGTAGTCCCGTAGAATGCAGTTTGCGAAGTTGAAAACCAAACTATGGCTTGTAAGGTGTTCAGATTCCCTTTCCCTGAGTTGGTGGCCTTTGATGGTCCCCTAGACATCCAGCGAAACCTAGAGTCTGGCACTTCACTCAGGTGTGGACCTGGAGGGGAGTTTACAGATAATGTAACTCGGTCACGTTGTGGAGAAACTAAATGTCTCCGCTCCAAGAAACGACCTCCAAGTCTCCCAGCGGCCCTGCGCAGGGATTTTTTCTGGGTCCTTCAGTCACGCTCAGTTAAATCCGACAGTCGATCGTCAATATAAATGCAAGATCACTAAAGTATTTCCGATTAGGATTTTGGTTTTGGTTTTGGTTTTTTTTTTTTCAATCCCATTGGATAATTTTCGATTTTATCTTAAAAGATAAAGATAATAAAGGCTAAGTGAATTTTCAGGACAAAGGGGCAAGGGGGATTCCTGCCTTCGGAGCTAGAGAAGACCAGGTTTGTAATGCCAGCTCTACCACCTAGTCAGTTGGAGCTGTAAGAAAAGAGACGAAAACATGAAAGAAAGAAAAAAGAGAGAGGAGAGCGGTGGCTCAACAGTAACAGATTTATTCCAATCCTGCTGAGGAGGGACCCACTGGAGTGTGGGCACACCCCTGCGGCTTGCAGACTAGGCTAGATATAGAGGAAATGAGAGGGAAGGGAGCCAAGATGCAAGTTTTCTGGTTAAACTGGGTTTTTCAGTGGGGTGGCTATTAGACTGAGTTTTTCAGTAGGGTGGGGATCCTCTGATAAGGGCCTTTGATAAGTCTGTACATTTCAAAACAGGGGGTAGGGGATTTGCTGCCTAGCTGAGTGGCTTCTGGTAATCTTCCATATCCATCAGGAGCCCCACTTTCCTTCTTTACAAAAATCACTGGCAGAATCCTAAAGATTAAATGATGGGATGATAGATGAGATAGATCTTCTGCCTCCAAAAATGTCAGTTTTTCTCCCCATCACACCCCGGTCCACCTCACACCCAGACATTGAACTCAGGGGCACTCTATCACGGAACCCTATCCTGAGTTGTTGTTTTGTTTTGTTTTGTTGAGACAAGACTAAATTGCCCAGAATAGCCTCTAACTTGTGATCCTCCTCAGCCTGGGTAGCTGGGTTAACAGGGGTGCACCACCGTGCCCAATGCCAATTCTCTTTTCTGCTGTAAATTCTCATGATGCATGGATCCTGGTGGTGCAGGCCTGTAAACCCAAAGACTGGGGAAGCTGAGAGAGGAGTATCACATTTGAGGCCAGTTGTGGCATCTTAGTGAGACCTTGCTTCAAAATTGTAGCACAGTGGTAGCATACCACTGCCACTGGGTTCAATCCCCAGTACAAAAACAAAACAAATCAAAACTCTCCATGGGTGAGGCCATTGTGAACAATGTGAGTTACTTTTAAGATTGAGATATTCAGGAAAGTGTTTTTCGAACTGAATGTGCATGAAAGAAATACGTATGCCTACTGTACGCTACTCGTTTATAAAGTGATAAAAATAAAACAGTAGAGAGCAGACTGAAGAATAAAACTGGCTTTATTATGCACTGTAGTTGAAGTTTGAGTGCCCTCAAAGCTATTTCAAAATTCCAATCCCATAATGGGCTTTTCTCTCAGTGAGATAGATTAGGAGAGATAGTAAAATGGCTAGGTAGTCAAGACCATGGGCCCCACTCAACCACACCTAAAAGCAGGCCCATAGAGAGCCATTAACTTGTACGCTTGAGGCTCACCTTTGAGAGCAAGTCCTTTGTCCCAGAGGTGGGAAAACCAAGTAGGGGTGGACACAGATGGGAACCAGGAAAGATTTTGCTACCTGTTTTGCATAGATTTTAACCAATGGTTTTGGTGCTTAGTTTCAATGCCTGTTTTTCATGGAGTTTAACCAATGATGTTGGGCTTTTCTCAATGCCTGCTTTACATGAATCTTAATCAAGGCTCATTCCCAAAACCAATATAAACCCTGGCCTAACACACATCAGACGGTATCCGGCTTCCAGGAACCTCTCTGCCTTGCAGATTCTCTACTCCTCCCTTCTGTGGTTGTCCGTGGAATTTTTTCTTCAAATTCGCGAGACAAGAACCCGGAAGAAGATTGGCGCTGAATTCCTGGGTTGTACTTCCACAATAGGAGTTGCAACACACCACTTAATAATAGGGGGAGCGCGGGGAGGACCCCAGCTCTTAGCTGGGTAGCTGCTAACACTATTTCGGCTGCAGAAACCTGCAGCCAGCCCAAATCCCCAATTTTAACTGGGAATAGCTGCAAACACTAGAAACCGGCTACTTTGGCCACAGAGATCTGCAGTGAGCCCACACTCCATTTGCCAGCAGGAGCAGAGAATCTGGCCTCATCTCAAAACCCCTGCATCACCAGCAGCACAAGCAGTCTTTCCCCACAACTTCTCATTTACAATGAAAGCAACAGCATGCCAAACAATGAATACCAGAAGGTTTATTTAAGAATTGTACAAAATCAAATAAAAAATTTCACTCAGACACTGCGATGGATAATTTTATGTATCAGCTTGACTGGATCAAAAAGTACCCAGATATTTGCTCAATCATTATTCTGGATATTTCTGTGAAGGTGTTTTTGTATAATATCATCATTTAAATCAGTAAACTGAGTAAAGCAGATTGCTCTTCCCAATGTAGGTGGGGCTTACCTAATCATTTGAAAAAATGAAAAAAACAAAAAATCTGACCCTCCCCCAACTGAGAGAATTCTTCCTGCCTGACGGTACTTGGACCGCACATCAGCTTGTTTCCCACCTTCAACTTGAACTGAAACATTGGCTCTTTCTAGGTTTAAGCCTGCCAGCCTCCATAATCACATGAGCCAAATCCTTATACTAAATCAACCCCCACTGCTCTGTACACACACACACACACATTCTATTGATTCTGTGTCTTGGGAGAAAGCTAACATAAGCACTAATGGAAAGAACTTCTGAAAAACAAAAAGATCTAATTTCTGTTGGGTGTATCCATCTGCAAACTGATAGTCAGATCACACCCAAAAATCAG
Organism: Aplodontia rufa; assembly: GCA_004027875.1. NCBI lineage: Eukaryota > Metazoa > Chordata > Mammalia > Rodentia > Aplodontiidae > Aplodontia > Aplodontia rufa. Next base: position 6,486 of record PVKS010026773.1, read on the forward strand.
ATTTCATCTTTTTATCCTCCTACCTTCTTATCTTTCAAAATAAGAAGTCTACCAACTTCTTTGAAATCAGTCCCCTCTGATCTAAGAGGCTGTTTGCTGCACAAATAGTCAAATCTTCCAGTATAATTGTCTTGTGGGAAAAAGCTTCCATGTGTGTAGCTAAAACTTTTTTTCTCACCGGGCTTCTCTGAATCTCAGGAAAGTATTCAAAACGGCCAGCGCAACAGACCGGCTCATCTGAGTCATCTGCCGCAGCAGATGACCTCCTTTGCCCCTGTCTGTTCAAAGCCACACACAGCTGAGCTGCTGTTTGCAGCCGTGCCCCCCAACTCCTGACTGCTTCTGAGGCTTCTCAGGACTATGGCTGCTGTATTTAAAATCCCTCTACCTGATTATCAACAGGCAAATTAGCTTTTGAAAATCTGTTTATTTTCTCTGAATGTCTCCAAACTATGTGATAAACAGCATAAGGAAAACAGAAAAGGGTGGCGTGTTTTACCCTTCTGCCCTACCCCTGCTCCTGAAGAAGGAAGGGTGTGTGATCCAAAACATGTTTATTTTTAAAAAAATGGAAAAAAAAAAAGCTGACTTTGTAGCCTGAACTGAGGCAGTGGGGGGAGACGGGACAATCTTTGAATCTTTGATGGAATAAGTAAGAAATCAGGGTCTAAAGACCTAATTTCACCATGAGTCAGCAAGAAGTATTAGTAAATATCCACTCAAGTAGAGAACCCTTTCCCCTGAACCTCCACTGAATCTTGGGAACACACATTCAACATCACCTTTCAGGACAATGGGAACCCTAGAAGAAAGTCAGGGTTTAGAAGAAAAATGGTACAAACTGAAATCACAAAAGGATCTGGATTTCAGTTAAAGAGAAGAGATGTCACAGAATCAGGTGTGGACCAAGAGACTTGGTCCTGGGCTGGATGGTCATGGGAGCAGGTCATGAGCCACATCCCTAAAAGGAAGGAGCCCTGAGCCCCTGAAGGGCTGGACCAAGGTCAGAGGGCCAGGATACCATTACATCCTTGAGTGGGAGAACCTCTGGGTCCTGAGGGGGTAGTAAGGAAGGGTTCACCTTCAGGGACACATCTCCATTAGCATGGCCTTTTCCTTCTGGCTTGGGGACCACTGATTCCTCTGACTTCTGTAGTTCTGAACAAATGATTAGAGGCGCAGTGTTCTTCCCTCCATCATGAAGACAAGGTTCAAAGAAAGGGCGAAGGGGGCCAGAAAAACTGTGAGTGAAAGTAAAGATGTGGGATTTGTCGGTCACGTTGTAGAAGGCAATGATTCCTGCTTCGTAGTCCAGGAAAATCCCCACACACTTCGGAGGCTCCTTCAGGCGGAAGGAGGTCTGAGGGGACGTGAGAGCTTCGTACTCATTACCACGACTCTGTCGCACAAGCCAGTGTCCATTGGCAGGCGAAGCAGTGACCTTCCCCTTCCTGCTCACCGACTCGCTACACACCCCAAGGATCCATTTGGTCTTGTTTTCCACACATACTTCCCAGTAGTGACAGCCAGCTGTGAAGTACTCGGAGCCCAGAACGCTGACGACGAAATCAAATCTCTGGGGGTTGTCGGGCACAGGCTGCTTTCTGTCACCAAGCCTCACACATCTCCGGTCCTCAGATAAGATGAGTTTGGGATGTGCTGTATCTGGGTCCAGGGTCACTGCCACTGCAGAGAGTCACAGAGAAGTGAGGTTTGGGAAAACTAATCTTACGGGCTTTGGGGGTAGCTTTGGAAGGAGACGTAATCTCTAGGTCTGCAGTCCTACCACTGACCCATTTCTTTTCAAGCCCCCCTACCCTGTCACATACATACTGGACCCAAAGAATACTGTCTTTCACCTGGTATGGTGGTGCATGCCTGTAACCCCAGCAATTCGGTAGGCTGAGGTAGGAGGATCAAGAGTTCAAAGCCAGCCTCAGAAACTTGGCAAGGCCCTAAGCAACTTAGTGAGACCCTGTCTCAAAATAAATATGAAAAGGGCTGGGGATGTGACTCAGTGGCTAAGTGCCCTAGGTTCAGTCCCTGGTACCAAAAAACAAACAAGCAAAAAGAATACTGTCTTTCAAGGAGTTGGTCACCTGGTAGAGTACTAAGTAAAGGAGGGGAAAGTGCTTCACCTATCTGTGAAGCTGCCTTAATCTCAGGAAACACCATCTTTGCCCTTGACTCCAAAGGTATCTAATGCCTGATAATTAACATAGACTTTTATGTTAGGCCCTGCAGGCACATAAGATGTCTGAGCCCCAGCCCTGCCACAGGTCTAGTTACATGAACTTGGGCTTCTTATTCATCTCTAAGCTTAGCTTCATGATCTGTAAAATGGGACTAACAGAGCCTACATCATAGTGTGGTCCCGTGGACTTGATGAGCTGATGCACAAGATCATGCCACCGTCCTACAGGGTACGCAATGCTCATTTTGTTGCCTGGAATTATTGATTATCATTATACAGGAAAAAGATTCTTCCTTGAAGTTGTTGTTTATGAAGGTGACTGTGAGATTCCCTCCTGCCCCAAACAGAGGAAACAGGTTCTTCTTGGGGAGTTAAATGCATGAGCATATTTTGTTGAGGTGGTGGGAGTTAGATGGTGAATGTGAGGCAGGAGGCCTTATGAGTTTCCAGAATTCCAAAATGACTCAGTAGTCTCTCAGTGGGCACCTCAGGAGTGTGCACAGCAAGGGAATGAAGAGCCCGGAAAACTGATAATGAGCTCCAAGAAATGGAAACAACCAATCCCACTCAAACAGCAGCAAAAATGCAAATTCCTATGGAATAAATTGAAAAGAACACTGCAGCCTTGGTGCACACCTATAATTCCAGCTACTCTGGAGGTTGAGGCAGGAGGATCACAAGTTCATCCCAGGCAACTAAGCAAGACTCTATCTCAAATTAAAAAAAAAAAAAAAACAACAAAAACAAAGGGTTAAGGATGTAGCTCAGTGTTACAGCACCCCTGAGTTCAATCCCCAGTGCTGCAAAAAGAACATAGAAAACCTGAAAGATGTATAAATCTTTTGGAATAAAAGTACGAACCTTTTCATAGTTGATGTTATTGGAGCGTCTGCTAACCCATACCCTTCTTCTCTGAGAATCTTGTCACTATCACCCAAGAATTGGTACCCAGAGAAAGAATGTAGCAGGTATGTATAAAGAGGCAGAAACAGTAATGACTTATCCTATTGTGGGATAGGAGGGATTTCCCAAACCTTTTTGAAAGCACCTCAAGAGACCACACAGGAAAATATTAATAAACTTCACTACATAAAAATAAACACTCATGCACCAAAAAATACTATAAGGAAATGAAAATGCAAATGAAAATTAATTTGTGACAAACATGATGAAAAGTTAATACACTTTAGAATCTAAACAAGTCAAAAAGTAGTCCAAACAGCAGCAGATAACTCACAAAGAAAAAATACAAATAACTGATAAACTTAAGGAAAATCTCAAAAATCATAAACAACGTATAAGATGATCAAACTTCATATTTATCAGTGCTTTAAAAGAAGGAAGACTGGGGCTGGAGTGGTGGCTTGGCAGTTACAGTGCTTGCCAGGCATGCGCAAGTGAGTTCGAACCCCAGTACCACATACACAAGGAAGTGTAGGAGCAATGAAAGCCACTTGAGAAACTAAATAAAATTGATTCTCTCTCTCTCTCTCACTGTCCCTCTCTCTTTAAAAAAAATAAAAAAATAAAAGAAGGCTTTCTAAATGTAAATGTGACCCCTAAAAATCACAAAGATTTTTAAATTTCAATAAATAAATAGATTTGATAAAAATTTTTAAAAATTACTGTCTGCATTAGAAAAGAATAGAGCAAAATTTAAGGTTACAGAGCCTTCAGAAGGATAAGTTCTGAAATGTGTATCAATCTGATTGGTACAACTTACCAAAATGTAGCCGGGCTCTTCTCCAACCTGAAAGACATAATAGGGATGCCACAGTTTGGATCATGTATGTCTCCCAAAGATCCATGTGTGGTCCCAGCCTGTGGCACTATTAGGAGGTGATGAAACACTTAAGAGGCAGAGCCTAGTGGAAGGAAGTTAGGTCATTGGGGGTGTGTACCTGAAATGGCTACTGGGATTCTGGCCTCTTTTTCTTTCTCTCTTTGCTACCATGAAGTGAGCTGCTTCCTCTCACCATGATACACCGCCTCACCAGAGGCTCAAAGACAGTGGGCCAACCAACTATGTGCTGAAATTTTCAAAACTGTGAGCCAAAATAAACCTTTCCTCTTTATAGGTTGTTCATCTCAGGTATTTTGTCACAGTGATGGAAAGTTCATTAACACAAGGAAATTGTTACAGAGAGAAATAGGGAACTTTCATAGGGTGGGGGTGAAACATGGGGAAAGTGCATCTCACCTGCATTGGCCGCTGCTCTTTTCAGCTCTATGGAAGAAGAAATAAAGTGAGTGAGCTATCACTGAGAACCTCAGGACAACAGGAGATAAGTGGGTATGGAAGTTATAAGAACGTAAGAAACTTACTCAGTTCACTCCGGAGTTTCTCTAAAGAATAAAAATAGTTGGACAAATCAGATCAAGGGCTACTGCGTACCCACAATGCTACTGTCCCATCCTACCCACCTTCCTAGAGCACATCCTCAGCAGGCATAGTCTGGAACTTCCCCATGAGAATGTCTACAGAGGCAATGGCTCTCAGCTGTGGGCCTTGGGTCTCCAGAGGTAGAGCAAAGGGTCAGCAAATTTTTATGTGCACTAAACCTTATCAGAAGACCAAATGAATAATACTCCTCACTCCTACAGGTAAAGGCAAACTAAATGTATATAGATATTGTGGGAGAAAAATAAAATGTAAGTTCATTTAAAACTATCACTGGGTTTAGATTTTATTTTCTCCTTGTAAAATAAAATAGACATGCCATATATCTTTGGATTGTTTTAATATTAAAAAGAGGTTCTTATAAATGAAATGCCTTGGATCCCCACAAGGAAATGCTATGCTGTGGTAATAAAGGGACTTAAGATGGCTTCACGTAAGGGGAGGCATTTCTCATCTTGGTCAAGCATTTCCCATTTAGAGACTAAATAACAGTCATGCAAGAATAAGGAGCAGGGAATACTTGAGAAAAGAACCATTTGAGAGCCAAGAAATTCCCAAACTCATGGCTTGAATTACTCTTGTCCCTGGCCCCTTTTGTCCCAGGAAATGAAACTGAAATACTCATCCAAAAGCAGAGATGTTAGCAGAAGGAAGTTTGTGCCATGGGTGAGGAGTAGAACTTACTCAGGCCCTTATGGAGTCTTCCTAAAAACCGAGAGAAAGAGGGACAGAGAGAGAGAGAGAGAGAAAATAGAGTGAATTATTAGTTCTTGCCCCTTTACCCCTGGGGCCCTGGAAGGTACCCTGGTACCGTGATGTGCTGCCTCCACTCCCAATAATGGAAAGGATGGTAATATTTCCATTAGTCCCTAAGCCAATACCGGGTCCCAGAGAGTGAACTCAGGACTCTAATGGTGCTGGTACACTTTCCTTGTCCCAGTCTGACCCAGATATTGGTTCCTCCTTTCTCTTCTTGTTTGAATGTCTGGTTTCATTTCTGCTGTCTGAGTTTCCATATGTTTGTAAGTGAAGTACATGAGTATATAGCTTGCTGTCCTTTCATAGTCTACTGTTTGTGATATCTAAGATATAAAACTAGCTAAAGGCCTGGGGCTGGAGTGGTGGCTCAGTGGGTAGAGCACTTGCCTGGCATGTGCAAGGACCCAGATTCAAAACCCAGCATCACATACACAACTAAGTGTCAGAGAAACAAAGGCCTGATGGAAAAATAAATAAAATAAAATAAAATTGATTCTCCCTTTTTCTCTCTTCCTCCTTAAAAAAAAAAAAGAACTAGCTGAAGGCCTAGCATTTACTTGTTGATGTGACTTCATAATTCTCTACAGCAATTCCTCTGAAGTTACAATTTTTCCAAGTGTGGAGGTTGCAGGCGGTTTGGGGACATAAGCATACACTTTATACGTTTTGGGGGAGTACTTGTGGTTTCTCTGGAGGGGCCATCTGATCCACCAGTTCCCCTACTTAGCATTGGCCCTGCCAGAGAATTACAGTTAGACGCCTGAGTCCACCACCAGTCCTCCTTCTAAGGTCTGGACATGGGTTAGGTAGGCATTTGGTTTTGGAGAAATAAGACCAAATATGTCACAGCTCCCTAGGAACTTAAGGATTCCTTTTTTATTTTTATCTATCTTTTAAAAAATTATTATATTTTCTCCACATTTTTATTGGTGTATTATTGGTATTTTTATTGGCATATTGGTATATAGTTGTACATAACAGTGGGATTTGTTGTTACATATTAGAACATGCACACAATAAAACAATAAGGAGCTTATGGATTCCCATGGCCACTTCCACTACTAATACCTTTCATTGACTGTATCATTTTCTTATATTGAGGCAGGTCCTGAGTCCTTTTAAGAATATCAATGGTATAGAAGTAGTATTTCCATTTTATAGGGGAATGGTCTGAAGCTTAGAGAGACATTAAGTTTTCTCAAGGTCATCCAGTTTAGTAAGTGGCCAAGAAGGATTTGAACCCAAGCCAGTCTGAGTCCTAAGTCAGAGGCCCTCAAAATACACCATACTGGGCCCTTTCACTCATGGGTAGAACAGCCAGAGTGTCTGCTGTGTGCACCCCACACCCTCACCAGCTTGGAAGAGATATAAGCAGGGAAAAGAAGAGATACGGACATCATTGAATTTGGAGCCATCCGAGCCAGTGACTTGTCTTCCCAGATAGGGCTTCAATAGGGTGTCTGACTCAAAGCACACCTTCAGTTAATGAAGATGAAATGCCAGTAAGGGGAAGGAGTTGCAGGCACCGTGATAGATTTTTTTTTCTTTTTTAAGATAGTCTCTTTTAATACTGGAAACAATCACATAAAAGAATTTATTATCCTCATTTTACAGATGAGGAAACTAAAGCTCAGAGCAGTAAAATGACTTATCCAAGGCCAGTAGTGGCAGATCAGTGATCTGAGTCATGTATCACATGTCCAGAGCCTGTGAACATTCCCTTGTACCCTCTGCAAGCCAAGATTGTGTGGATTCTTGAAATTCTCATACATCCGATATAACCATATTAATATATTCTAGATAGTATGCAGGCTTTCTTTCTCAGTGATTGGTGGGAAGACTGATGAAGAAAACTTATGATGATCTAGATTTTTGTATACTTGTATACTAACCATAAATATCTTCTCATCACTGCCACCTACTTCATAGCCCCTTAATGCTGGAAACTAAATTCCAATAATATTTAAATTGTTGGTAATTGTGTATAAGGAGAAAGAAAATGTTACTTGCTCCCTGTATTTTGTTTTTTACATATAATTACCTTTTTCTTTTGCATGGTCTTCAAGAAGATTTTCTAGAGGAAGGAAAGGAATGAAAATGAGAATCTTTGCCATTATTTTCGTTCTGGTTCCTATTGGTTTTACCTGCTCTTGAACCTGTGCACTTCTATCTTTACCTCTACCTCCCTGATCCAGTCCCTCATCATCTCTCATCTGTACAACAGAAATGTCAATTCAAATTGTCCCTTATATCCTGATCTTATCTCAACACTGCAGCCAGAGAGAGAATTCCAAAGCATGATTCTGATCCCCATTCAATGCTTCACCACTGCTCTTAGGAGAAAGACTGAAATCTTTAACATGACCTACAAGGCTTCCCATGATCCAGCCCCATCACCTCTCCCTGTCATGTAAGTTCTACTCTCCCTGACCATGTTTCATTCTGAAGCTGTTCTTTCTGCTATGGATGGTTTTACATTCTCTCTTTGTCGCTACCCAGGCATTCCTGGGCATGGTCAGGACAATCTGGACCAGATGGATCGTCCCCCGGGGGCCAAATCAAGAGGGCGAGTGCCGGTGGCCGAACCTGGACCTCCCTTCCCTCTCACTGGGGGTCCCTTCCCTCCCGGCCGAGGAAAGGAGTCAACATCACGCAGCGCAGGGGATGGCAGCTCAGAAATCTGTTTACTACTAAGGCACACGGGTTTTTATAGGGAGAGGAAGACAGCCAAGGAATCAATAATCCTTCTAAGGGAGTTGCCAGGGGTTACGCAGATTTCGAGTACAGACAAACTACTAAGGAACAGCCTGTGGTTAGCACATTCCAATCCACTCTAATCTTTTTGCACAACATTTAGCAAGCTTAACAAAGCAGGACCTAGCAGCCCTTCCTGAAGGAACTTATGGAAATAGTAACAAGATCGCTCTAGGGCAGCTGATGAAATGGAGTGAAGGTCAGACCCCAATATCTCTTCACCCACAACTTCTGGTCCTTCAAGTCTCACCTTACATTGTCAGCCCTCAAGCTGGCTTGGTTCCACCTGCTCGTAGCCTTCATAGAACTGGGAACTTTTTTGTGGCATTCATACATATCTATTTGTAGAATTATTTAATACATATAATCTCCATGGTTAGTTTGAAAGTTCCAGAAGGGCAGAGTCTTTGCTTCTGTTCACTATTGGATTCCCCAAATCTAGCATGATCCAGGGACTTTAGTAGACCATTATCAATTATTTAAGGAATGAATAAAAGTTTCCCTATGTTTAACCTGTGAATAATGAGCACACAGACAAAAATCACCGAACATACCAGAAGGCAAGCTGTTACAAGTGAGATCTACTAAAAACAGGAAGCATCACCACCACCAAGGACAATGGATGATGGTATTTTCAGATGCCCAGTTTATATTAGAGGATGCTGGGTGTTTAGAATTCAGAAGAACAGAGAAATATTTCCCCCATCCCAGCCCAGGACACTTACCTACCTCCATCACCTGTTCATAGAGAAGCTTCTCTAGAAGGGAGAGAGAAAAGGTGGTCAGTGAGCTTTAGGAAGGGTTTTTACTAAGAAGCACACCTGTCCAAAGATGGACCAAACTGCTTGAGTAGTTGACTTTTTGTCACTATGGGTGTGTGCCTATTCGAAAAGATTAGAGGTTTCAAACCATCGGATGGGGAGAGAGGTATTGGATTATGTAATTGTCCAAGTCCATTGCAACCTTGACATCCCGTGAAATGTGACCATTTTAATAAGAGTTTTATCCAATGAATATAATTGGATTTCCTAATTAGAAGGCTCTAATTTCTTTATTAATTAGAAGGCTGACATGATTGGTTATTGTTGGATACCTCAAAGGTTAATAATTCACAGCTCTGCCCAGGGCCTTTTTGCAGCTTATTTTATTCCCTCTGCAATGTGATTCCCTGGGGCATGGCTCTATCATTTTTCTCCCTAACAACTTGCAGAGTCTCCAGCCTACAGATGTGTCATGCCTACATCCACTTCCTCCTGGTCTTTTCCCAGAGCTGCCTGGGCTCCCTCACCACCCACTCACCTCTTGATTTTCTTTGCTTCCAGATGAGGAAAATGCCTGCTGTGATGAGCAGCCCTAAGACAGGCAGCACCACAGCCAGAGCCACTGTTGAAGAGGAGAGCATTCCTGGGGATGGGGCTGAAACAGAGACCACCAATGAGCACCCTCAGGAAGACACCCGAGAGCTGCTCCCTGCCTCAGATGACAGTCAGGTGCATCCCAGCTGCCTCCATCACCTCTAGGGAGAGACCTGGACCAAGACTGGTGAGGCTCTTTGTTCTCTCAGTAACTCAAACCCTGGAGGACAGTACAGGGAAGCGGGATGTTCATTCTCAGGAACGGTTTTAAAGGTCCTGCCTGAAGACAGTGGTTTCAGCTCAGCTTCTCAACCGCAATCTCGTCTGCAAGTGCTCTGCCTACTAACCACACAGCCTTCTCTTGAGTGGCCTCTCTCCCCATAGCTCTCCCTGCAAACCTCCTTGCTGTGCTCTGGAACAACAGTGAGCAGCCTCCTTGCCCCCAACACCAGCAGCAGCACCGTAAGTCCTAGGTGCTATAGTAGCAGGCCTGAAACCTAAAGAGAGAAAGGAGGAAAGCAAGAAGAAAGAGAAAAGGAAAAAGAGAGAAGAGGGCTATGGCAAAAGGGGGAGAGACCTAACTGGGTGTGTGTCCTTGCTCAACCACCGCGTAACCCTAGGCAAGAGATCCAGCCTTTCCAGCCAGGATTGCCTCATCTATAAAATGGGGATGACAAGAGTCCCCATCCACGAGGGCTTGGGGAGATATAAAGAGATCAGTCAGGTTAAGCACTTAGCACCCAGGGAGGGATGGTGGCAGTAGTAAGAGAAGAGGGGAGGGAAGCAGAAGGAGAAAAAAGGGAAAAAATTAGCAGATGTCCATGACCTCTCTCCACCCCAAGACCCCAACCACAATCTATCTTTCATGGATCTAAAACCACCATTTCCTGCCATATGACACCGTGTTTCAAGAGTCTTTTTGTATTTTTTCATCAGGGTTTTTTATTTTTTCCTCCACTTAGTTGTGTATGTGATGCTGGGGATGAAACCCACCAGATCTATATGAATGCCAGGCAAGTGCTCTACCTTGAGCCACCTCTCCAGCACGGTCAAGGATCTTATTAAAAGATTCATATCCTTTAACCTATTCATTCTATTTCCAGATACACATTCTGAGAAAATAATCAGAGTCACTTCCCAAACAAGTGCAAAAATGCTCATCACATCATTAGTTGTAATGTGAGGAGAAATTGGAAAGCATCCAGATACCCTGAAATAGGCTTGATTAATTTTATTATTCTATAGACATACAATGAAAAATTACGCAACCCCTAAATCATGTTAAAGAGAATTTCTTAAGGGACCTGGGCAAAATATACTCATGTCATGGGAAGTGAGGGAAAAACCCAATATAACACATTAACACACACACACACTGCGGAGCTGATGGGATAACGGGCATGTACGCCACTGTGACTGGCATTGTAAAGTCTTAAAAAAATACATTAAGGTGTTAGCCATGCTTCTCTACAATTTATGAGATTATGGGCCATTTTTTGGTTTCTTTAAAATGTTCTGTATTGGGCTGGAGCAGTGGCTCAGCTAGCCTGAGGACGTGGGTTCAAACCCCGACACCAAATACACAACAAAGTGTCAGAGCAACGAAAGTCACATGAAAAACCAAATAAAACTGATTATCTCTTTCTCTCTCTCTCTCTCTCTCTCTGTCCCTCTCTAAAAAAAAATAAATAAAATGTTCTGTATTTTCAAGTGTTCTACAATATACATGCTTTATTCTCAGAATTTAAAAAATTTGAAAATTCTTGATAAGGTTTCCAGGGAGGAGGAGTTTTCTCCAGACCTATCAGGTGCTTCAAGCCTAGTTTCCACTCCAGTCTTTACCTTCTATGATCATGGCTGTGCTCTTCTCTTGGCCAAGGGCCATGTTGCGGATGGTGCAGGACACATTCCCCAGAGTGCTGTCCCTGATTCTGCTGGACACTGCAGTTCGGAAAAGCCCGGTTTCATCCAGGGAGTGGACCTCAGACAGGGATAGAAGCGCCTTGCCTTTGGCGTCTCTCCATTCGGCCCAGGGCTGTGGGAACCATCCCACTGACCTGCACACAAGCTGGATCCATCCAGCATCATAGCCCGTCATGTGGATGTAAGGATCAGAACCTAGAACTGGAGAGGAGAGACTGCTTGGCTGAGCCAGTCCAGAAATAGACTGCAGGGCCTCAGGGAAGACACGCTTCTAGCCAGCACCCTGCCTACCCCAGTCCAGCCTCCTCTGATGAACAGGGGCAGCTGTTATTGAAACTTGAGTATCTGCCTTCTCCCCACTCCCCCATTCTCCTCCCTATGGGGTAAGACAATGTCTAGCTTTACCCAAACACATTTTAAACCCACCCATACCTGAAAATGGACCACTGATTCTTAGTCTCCTGGGTGTCTCAGTTCCCCCTCCCCTGGCTCTTTTTCTTTTCTTTTCTTTTCTTCCTTTCTTCCTTCCTTCCTTCCTTCCTTTCTTTCTTTCACTGGAGCTGCTTTACCACTGAGCTACATTCTCAGCTCTTTTTATTTTAAATTTTGAGACAGGGACTCACTAAGTTACCAGAGCTGGCTTCAAACTTGTGATCCTCCTGCCTCAGCCTCCTGAGGCACTGGGATTATAGGTGTGCACCATCATGCCCAGCTAGCACCTCAGTCCTTTTTTAAGTTATTTTGTACCCCAAAGGACTCTTTGTTTAGAAAGAGTCTTTACTACCAACTATCATGTTTTTGCTTTTTAGTACTGGGTATCAAACCCAGGGCCTCACGCACACCAGGCAAGCAAGCACTCTAACACTGAGCCACCTCCCCAACACTTGTATATTTTAAAGGAACTGATTTACCCTCTCATTTCAGTGTGGGACTAAACTATACCAAAAGACCATCAGTGTGTGACCAGGTGGAGATGGTATCACTCAAGAAAATGCAAAGGACTTGGATTGGGTGGAGTTTTTGGTAGGTTGATCTTTTAAACATTGAAGATAGTTTGTGGAACACTATCTCTACCTTCCTGGCCCTTTAAGTACAGTGGAAGCCCAGAAGAGGACTCATTAATTATATCCTTGTCACAGCTGGAATTCTGGCCTTTGAGGACTTTTCCTTACAACCATAGTTATGAGTTCCTTGGTAATGGAGCAAAGAACCAGGATCCTCACTGTGCAGTGTTTTCCAAAGTCCCTGTTCCATCCTCGTCAGAAACCAGTCACCACTTCCACTGAAATCAATGAACTGGGCTGGATAAGCCTGAGCCATCCAGGCACGTAAAAACTGTGCTTGCAGATGAAAGAAAATTCTAGATAAGGAGGGACAAAATAGGTACTGAAGGAAGCTCACCCAATTGCTACAAATGACCCCACGCACCTCAAACCCCATGCTAACCTGCAACTTGCAGGGTCACGGTGCCCTCTCGACTCAGGTTTTCAACCTGGATCTGACATTGGTATGGACCTCGGTCGTCAAGGGTCACGTTGCGAATCTGCAGAGTGACACTTCCCTCTCGGGCGTCTCTCACCAGCGCTGTCCTGTTCTTATATCCCGGGATCAGATTTTCATCCCTGTCCTTGCCATCCCGGAACACGTGCACAGCCTGGGAGCGCTGCGATTGTGCCGGCCGCAGCCACCGTATCTCCTGGGGCACCACCGCCGGCCAAAGGTAGAGAGGGCAGAGCAGCTCGGCTGTGCCCCCTAGCGGGACCAGGTGGAACTTGCTGACATCGCCTGTGAGGATGTCAAAAAAAAAACCCGGTGATTACAGAGATCTGGGAGGGAGGCTGGAGGAAGGACTTGGCACTGAGCCTGGGGAAAGCACTGGAAATGATTGGAACCCCAAAAGAAATAAGATCTGGAGCCAAGCCTCCTTATTCTGGAGTCTCCATGTCAGAGGTCCCTCCCAGGCAGAGAGGTTCCTAAACTCCTACCTGACAGGGGCGCAGGAAGCTGCAGGATGATCAGAGTGATGAGACAGCTAGAGACCCAGGAGCCAGAGGAACTTGCCATCTCCATTCGAACTAAGACAGACACCAGAAGAAGGATGGTGAGCTTGACAGGAGAGAGGTATCACCAAGGAGCTAGGGCTGAGACCCAGGGCCCAGGGCCTGTGCTCAAGAACCACATAGACCTTCTTCCAAGCCCTGCTCCACTACTTACCCCCTTGTAACACTGTGACTGAACTTCTCTGAGACTCTGCTTCTTCATCTTTAGAATGGGTATAATAGTCATGCCTTCTTGCAGGGCTATTGTGGGGGTGGAAGGCCGTAAAGTGCTCTGGGAGCCTGGCCTCCTAGTTAAATCTATAAATACTGTGAATGAGGATGATGGTGGGGGTGAGATGAGTGAGCACCGGTATGATTTAGAAGACATAAGGAAGAGTGTGGGAGAAGGAGAACCTATATCCAGAAGTAAGTAAGTAAGTACTGGTCAGAGTACTGGCCTGTTGCATTTAGTGTCCAGGCCAGGCTTGGGAAGTGTCTGTTTTAAACCAATCTTCACCCACCATATAATCTTGGAGCTCTTCCCTGATCATCTTTCAAGTTCACACACAACAGACCAACCTGTGAGCTCTTTCCAGTTCATGAAGGCACCAATCCTACAAACTCAGGGTCTGGAGTAGAAAAGACCTGGGTTCAAGTCTTAGCTTTGTCCATTTACTTGCTTCCTGTCCCCAGGAAAGTTATATAACATTTACACTCTTAGGGTTCTTAACCTAAAAAGGGGACACCTTCTTCACAGGTGAGTAAAGCACAGGCCACAGCTGGCCCACAGGACAAGTGCTCGCTAAACATGCAGATGTTGTTATTACTGAACTAAAAGAGGACAGTTATCCCTGGAAGGTAGGGATCACCAGAGATCCTGCAGGGTTTCTACTGTCAAACTCTGTCCCCAACTAGTTGATACTGTCATGCCACCATGAGGATAAAGTTTAAAGTTTACAGATGCTTTTGGAAGAGATGAGTCTCAAATTCTCCCCACGGTTTCAGATCCTGTCCAAAGAGGAGGTTTTTGTAGAGGTGAGCAAGCCTTCTCCCAGAAGGTCATGGATTGAGCCCAAATGAAACTTGGAGCCAGTGTCAAAGGGAGGTTGGAAAGCCAAAGATGAACTTCAAGCGCTAAACTGATTATTGTTTCAAACATCTAATTCTGTTGTGGCAAAAAGCACACTGGTTTAGGATTGGTTTGGGTTTTTAATCCTGATGTATACAGCATACCCTGTAGTCCCACAGTGTTGCAAATGACAACATAACACGAGGCCATAGTGAAGTTATGATTACACCAGGTCCTTTTTTTAAATTACTCCATATCACCTACTTATCTACAGGTTATCAGCGATTCAGAAACTGAATAAAATTAAGTAAATGAGAAAGACTTTTCTCACGACTGAAGTTGAAAGTAGATAGGGCCCAGGATCCCCACAGTCCCCCCAATTTAGCAATAATTATCAAATGATTTATGAATATGCAAAAATTTTAATTCACCAGGAAATCCCCAGTAATGTGATTCCCCACAATCCCCAATCCCCTGAACTTTCTAGTGATTTTGAAACACACCCTGAGCAGATATGCCCAGTGTGACCCAAAACTCACAGCTGCCTGAAATCAAACAAGAGGGAAACTCTATGGACATGTATTCCTAGGTACAGACAATTAATGAAGTGCTTAAGAGATTCCATTCCTGACTCTACCATTTCCTAGCTTGTGACCTTGTACAGCTTAATTCATTTCTCCAAACTTCCTCTCACTCACACAGTAAATGAAGTGAATAATTGTACCTACCTTGTAGAGAGGGTTGTAGTAAGGATCAAAGAAATACATGTGAAATGGTTTTCACCAGATGCTGGAAATAAAAAAAGCAAGTGAGGGTCTCTCAGGTTGTTGCTCTATGTAATAAGGGAAACTGAGGTGATTTTAAGAGCAGGAGTCTCCCTGAAGCACATCACCAAGCTGCTGATGAAAGGAAAGAAACCCTAGGAACAGACTAACCTAAGAAAGGATAACATCCAAAGTAGGGTGCTCACCCTCCAGCAGGTTAAAGCCATGGTTAGGCAACACTTGTCTTCCTTCAAATCACTGAATGTTATAAACAGCAGTTATACCCAGAGTCATCACACATGGGCAAACTGATTCTCTTTCCACTGCTAAACAACTTTCGCAAGGACAATTTAGCAATATCTATCAAATGATTCATGAACGTGCAAAAGTTTTAATTCATCAATTCCACTTCCAGAAAAGAATCCCAAGGAAATAAATAAGGATTTATATATGGATTTGATGGTGAGAATGCTCATCACAGTTATTCATAAAAGGGAAAATTTTAGAACCTATTAATACGGGACCAGTTAACTATGGTACATTTGTACAATGGAATACTACACAGAATTTCACAATCACATGGTAGAACAGTCCTTAACAGCACTGGAAATTTTCGCTATATCCCAAACAATAAGTTTTGGTTTTTTTTAAGAAAGAGGGACAGTGAGAGAGACAAAGAGAGAAACAATTTTATTTAGTTTTTCACATGGCCTTAGTTGCTCCAACACTTAGTTGTGTACATGGTGCTGGGGTTTGAACCCGGGTCCTCATGCTTCCCAGGCAAGCGCCCAAACCGCTGAGCCACCACTCCAGCCCCAACAATAAGTTTTTTAAAACTAAGTATAGTATATACAATTTGGAGGAAAAGAGGCAATAATGTAGATATCAAATAGTGGCTACTCCTGGGGACAGGATTAAAGTGATCCTTATTAGTTTTCCCTGTGTATTTCCCTTTATATTTTCCAAATTTTCTGCCTCAAACATGTATTACTTTGGTTTTCAGAAAATAAAATTATTAAGAGGAAGAGGAGATGCATAACCAGGAAGGGAAGGAGAAAGAGCAGGAGCAGAGCTAGAGGTCCCCATGGGTTCTAATACACAGAAACTGTAGGGGGTTCTAGCCCACAGAGCAGGGAGGGTAAGATTAAAAACACTTCCACATCTTTTATTTTGCGTTTTCTTGTGCATGTAAGAACCATTTGGTCACCATTTGTATCTCTAGGATCGATTCTTCTGATCTGATTGGCCAGGATGGCTCCCTCCTCCACCATGTCAACATTACAGTTATCAGCATTACAATAGTGTATGACTGAATTAACATGAACTCAAGTGTATTTTTAATTTCAGTATATTAACATTAACTTCCATTTATTGCATCTTGGGTTCTCTACAAATAGTGTCTTCAGTACTGACAACAATCCTGAAAGTAGATATTGTTGCCCTTTCACACTTAGAACAGGAAAGGCCATTATGCACACATTAAGGTATAGCACAAGTGATTTGCCAGAACCTCTCCTGGAAGAAGAATGTAAAACATGGGTAAATAAATGTATGAATGAACGAAGGTATGCACGCACAGCTCTGGGGTGTCATGAGTTACAAAATGGGCAAATGACCTCCTCACTTTACAAAGTGAATATCACAGAATTCCTTTATGAAGATATTTCCCCTAATAAAAAAAAAAAGATTTCACTTCCTAAAGTTTAACATGCTCTATTTATTGTAAGAAAATCTAGAAATTAACCCCCAATTTTTAATCATCTATATTTTCCCTACCTAGAGATAATGTGTCTTCAAATCTTTCTTCTATGCATGTATATAATCCTTTTAAAAAATAAGACCATGTGTTGTATCATCTTGATATTTGATGTTTTCAGCAAGTACTATGTTATACACATTTTTAATGCCATCAAATATTCTTTTTTTTTAAGAGAGAGAAAGAGTCAATTTTTGTTTTTTCATCTGTTTTTTTTTTTTCCTCCACTTAGTTGTGGATGTGGTGCTGAGGTTTTGAACCCAGGTCCTCCTGCATGTCAGGCAAATGCTCTACCACTGAGCCACCTCTCCAACCCCCACATATTCTTTTAATGGCTTCCACATTCCATCATGAGCACATGATAATTTTTAAAAATAATTCTTATTATAGGAAAACTCAGTTGTTCTATGCATTGCTGTCCTGAACATTGGTGCAAGTGATTTTCACTTGACTGATGGCTGCAATCAAGGGGCTTAGTCCTAGAGGTGGAGTTATCCCTAACTACCTGTGTGAATTTACATGTTTAATCAAGTGACTTAAACTCTTAGGCCTTGAGTTTCTCATCTTCAAAGTGGGAGGACTTTTCATTTGCACTGCAAAATTGCCCTTCAGAAAGGCCATACCAATTTATCAAAGTATGTGGAATTGCTTAATTCCCACAACTTTGCCCTCAGTGGACATTACCAATCAAAAAAAATTTTGGTGGCTTTGGTGAGTAACAAAATGGCATCTCTTTTCTAAAGGTTTGATGGTGTTTCATTTTCATGTGAATTTCTTTGTTAACTCATTTGTTATTTGTCAATGATCTGCCTTTGTAGTTTACTTTCTGTCTGAGCATTTGTCTCTTATTAGTTTCCAAAATAACTCATTTAAGTAAGCATTTATTTTCCACTACACATATTAGAAATATTTTCCCCCAGGCAGTCATTTATATCTTAAATTTGAAACCATTTAATTTTTAAAACTTCTAAATCAGAAAAAAAAAAGATCGCACTACATAGGACCCAAAAATAGTGCAGGCTAAACACATATTAACTATAATATTAACCACGATGACAGTAGGGCTGGAGTGGCTCAGCGGTTACAACGCTTGCCTGGCATGCACTAGTACACGAGTTCAAACCCCAGCATTACGTGCACAACAAAGTCTCAGAGCAACAAAAGCCACATGAAAAAAAACTAAATAAAATTAATTCTCTCTTTCTGTCTTTCTCTCTCACTATCCCTCTCTCTTTAAAAAAAATGATGATGACAGTAATAACTAGAGTCTTTAGACAAGGCTATCCATCCTTATCCCCTTTTATGTCCCTTAAATGACAGCTAACCATTGTTCCAATGTTCTATCCTTAGAGACATTCCTGGGACTAAGAAGAAAAGGGATTACTTCTCTACAGAACCTCAAAATCCCAAGGAATCTAAGGAACTAAAAAGAATGAAGAGAGGAAAGAAAACTCACCACCTTTGGGAATAAGGTCCCTTGTCCCTTAGCAGCAAAGCTGGAGTTTCCAAGCTGGGAACTCTCCTTGCCCCCATGCATCAAGCCAGATGGACAGGAAGGGTCCCTGGAAGTAGGCCTGAGAAAAGTGCATATTTTATTCTAAAGACTAAAGCCCCAAACCAGGGGCTCCATCTGCCCCACAGCCTCTCTTCTAGCTGTCCCTATGTACAAACAAGCCACGCCCTGCCTGCCTGTCTGTTCCTGATAAAGGAGCAGAGCAAAGAGGAGGCTCCCTAAAAGCAAGGGGACCACTGAGGGCCACCAGGCCTATGGGACCTTTGCCTTGACTCCCTTTTCCTCCAGTGCTAACGGCCAATAGTGATTCCCTCTGCTACGATTTGATCCTATCACACCCTTTCCAAAGCACCTTGCCCCCCTTTACTTTTCAATCACAGTAAATTAGAAGATTGGTTTCAGAGACACCCTCCAATTAGCCACTCTCTTTAATTCACTACCTTTATCTCCAACCGCACCTTGATGTGTGTTTTTCGACAAGCAAACTTGCTTACTGTCCCTTAACATGTGATAAACTCTTTCCCGCCTGTCTTAATATCCATAATCATATAATTACTTACATCCATAATTGTATCCTTAATGCATTGTACACCCGTATGTATTTTGAACTTTATGAAGATGCACTCATTGTACACAATTTCTCCTGATTTCCTTTTTTCACTCAACATTAGTTTCTGAGTCCAGCAGTTTCCTGTGGTGGCCCACGTCATGTCCCCTCAGCTCACCCAGTTTTGGAGGAGCCGAGACTCGTAGGCAAGCTGCCAGCATGCCACCTCACGGCCACAGCATTTCTTTGCTTACCTGCCTCAGACTCCACAAAGTCTCAGCGGGACTTTCAGCCTGTGGGCTGCCCAGGAATTGACCAAAGTTAATGCCTCAGGGATGTGAACCAGTGGTGATGGGGGTCAGTGAGAAATGCTCCAACCTCACACCCTCAGGGGGACACTTCTGAGCAGTATTCTATGGGATTCCTTGGAGAGTTCCCAATGGGACCACGCACGGTAGTCCTAGGTAGTCAGTAATGCCCACCATGTTGGATTCTCTCACTCCCATTTCTGCTTCCTAGAATCATTCCTAAATACATTTGCACTGAAGGGTTTGCTTCACACCCCACTTTTGGGGGAATACAAATGAAGACACTGGAATTCATCCAATGTACAAGGTCCTGGGTTCAGACCCCAACACTGACAAAGAAAAGGAAACTCACCCAGTTTGCTACACAGCGTTCAAGAACATTCATTCATTGTTGAAGAAATCAAATGTGTCTGGTCTGTTGTTTAGAGAAATGTGGGTTGCTTCTGGGTTTTTGCTTTTACAAACACAGATGCTCTGAAATTCCTCCTTCCTTATTTCTTTTTCTTCTGGTACTGGGGATTAAGCCCACGATTTTACACAAGCTGGGCGAGCACTCTACCACCAAGCCACATCCTCAGTCCTGAAATTCTTCATAAAGCCATTCCCATTGGGCGTAGTGGCACATGCCTGTAATCCCAGCAACTCGGGAGGCTGAAGCAGGAGGATCACAAGTTCAAAAGCAGCCTCAGAACTTGGCAACACCCTAAACAACTTATGGAGACCCTGTCTCAAAATGAAAAATTTAAAATAGGCTGGGGACGTGGCTCTGTGGTTAAGTGTCCCTGGGTTCAATCCCTAGCACAAAAAACAAAAACAAAAATAATTTCCCAGTTCACAGGTCCAGAGCTCCTCCAGAACAGCAATTCTCAATGTGTTGTGTGGTACGTGAACCCTGGAAGTCCCTGAGACCCTTTCATGAGGTCCACCAGACAGATCAAAACTACAGTCATACTAACACCATGGTGTTATTTGCCTTGTTCACTGTGTTGACATTTCAGGGACATTACTAACAATGATGCACAAAACAGCTGGCACAATAATACACATCGAGTGACACCAGACTGCAGCAAAAGTTACTCATTTCATTACACCTCAACCCTTGCATACACACCTTTGCAATATTCTGTGGAACAAATGGGCAAGGATGCAGTTCTGCTCGGCATATCAGTCTCATGACTTTCTACACTGGTTGAGCTGCGGATGGAAGAAGTCCCTCAACTCCCGGAGCACCATTTTCACCTGAGAGGACAACTCACACGCTGTGGTTGCTCAGACTTTGGGACTTGCCAGGCATTTTCTCTAATAGGAAAGAGGCACACCTGTCATTTCAGAAAGAGCAACTGGCAGTGTTTGTTGCCAAAGAGAAAAATGCGATCTTTTGAGTGAAAGTTGGAATTTTGGAAAATTCACCTGTTACCATGAGTCTAACAGTTTCCCAATAACGAAAGACTTTTCTGATGAGATTGGTAGTGGTATGAATGAGTGGGATTTCTTTTCTTCTTTTTTTTTTCTGGTATCAGGGATTGAACCTGGGAGTGTACATCCCCAGACTGTTCTTTTTGGGTTTTTGTTTTGTTTTGTTTTGAGACAGGGTCTTGCTAAGTTGTGAGGCTGGCTTTGAACTTGCTGTCGCCCCCCCCCTCGCAGGGTTCTGGAGTGGGGAGCGGCAGAATGGCCTCTGGGAACCTTAGCCGTTCCCCGGGGGGCCAGCAGGACACTGGGAACCTGCAGCCGGCAGGACAGGGCTGGGGATGGGGGGGGGGGGTGTCGCTCCACGCAGCGTTCCTGTGCGAGGAGCGGGCAGAACGACTTAGCCTGCCGTCCTCCGAGGGGCCGAGTTAGGGCAGGGATGGGGCGAGGAGTCGCTCCCCACTGCACTCCAGAGCGAGGAACGGGCAGGATGACCCAACGCTGGGCCTTCCTCCGAGGGGCTGAGTTAGGAAGGGTTGGGGAGCCGGGAACAACGGGGCGAACGCAGGCGGCTGGAACACGGGACCTGCATCTTCTACCACTGATCTCTCTGGCTGCGGCTGCGGCGGCTGCTGCTTCTGTGGTCTCTTCCTTCAGGACGCAGCTGCTTGCTTTCTTGCTCTCCTCTGGCTACTGCTTCTCCTTTGGCTGCTCTCTCCTTGGGCTGCTTTTCCTTTGGCCGCTCGCTCTACCTGACTAGCTGCTACTCTATTTATCCATTACAACAGCCAATAGGGTACAATGCAAACACCTTTCTCCAATTGTAACAAATGAGTGGCCGAATAGCTTAGTCATGCGGTCAGGCAATTTGCTAATTACAAGCCAGCTGGACCCCTTAGAGTTGTTTACCACCAATTCTTCTACAAGCCAGCTGAACCTCATGTT
>PVKS010026774.1:0-28249 GCA_004027875.1 Aplodontia rufa
CAGCACCATGTACACAACAAAGTTTGGGAGCAACAAAGGCCATATGAAAAACTAAATAAAACTGATTCTTTATCTCTCTCACTGTCCCTCTCTCTTTAAAAAAAAATTTAGGAGATATCACTAGTCCATATCCCACTATCTATCTATTATCCTGTAAACCAAGGAAAGAGATCAATTGGGGTATGACTGTAGTAGCCTGTCCAAAAGGCAGGAACAATGGAAAATATGAAAGGAAAGTAATATACCATACAGTTGAGAAGGGATGGAATGAAACGAAATGAATTGACATCAAGGAAAAGGAACCAGGATGTGTTTCTTAGTATCTCTGCTGAACTGTGATTGAAACTATGTAGGGTTAGTTGCCTCCATAAAAATAATTGCCTTTTATAGCTTAAAACCATATTAAGCAAGCATCTTTTAAATCCATGATTTAACTTTTTCTCTGTGTTTTATACACTAGAGGAATAAGATGAAGTGCTGTTTTTGAAACTGAAACACAAAAGATAAAGTAATTAAATGAACTGCACAGACTAGCAGTTCCAGAACAATGCTTAATAATAGTACTGAAGAGGAATGGTACTAATAGGCAGATTGCTTTTAGTGATCTCCCCTTAAGTGTGACACTGACTTTTGGACTGCTGCAGATGTATTACTATCCCATGCTAAAGAATTACCTATCTATTTCTATTATAGTGAGCATTTTTATCTGAAATGGTCACCAAATTTTAGCAAATGCAACATCTTTCAAAAACTCCACAATTTTAAACGATTTAAATACTTTAATTCAGGAAGTGAAATACAGAAAATCAACAGCTATAAATAAAGCCATGTAAATGACAAATTAAACAATATCAGAAAAATGCTTCAATTTATACTATTTAAACTCCCTTTATTACTACTTAAATTTCATTCATTACTTTAGTATAATACCTCATCTCAGCATCTACAATTTTAACAAATGTCTGGAAAGTTTTTTGTTCAGAAACAGATGCTGGTCTGACAGAAACACATTTGAAAATGTTCTTTTTCCGGTCATAGTTTCCAATACACCTATGAACTCGGCCTCTAATCAGTCTCGGCAGTTCACGATCCTGTTTTTCAAAACACAAATATTAAAAAATATTATTACTTCATCTAAATTTTAACTTTTTTAAAAAAGAGAGACTCAGTTTTATTTAGTCTTTCATCTGTTTTTTGTTGCTACAACACTTAGCTATATATGTGGTACTGGGGTTTGAACCTGGATCCTCATGCATACCAAGAAATCACAATACCAGAGCCACCACTCCAGCCCTAAATTTTAATTTCTTAACAAATAATGTAATAACTACATAGGAATCACCCCAAATTTTCCCCATTGTGTACAAAGACTATGATAGCCAGTCATATATGGATGCCCTGACACAGAGGAAAGACCCTAACTTGGACAGTGCTTCTTACAAGACAGAAAGATGCTGCTTCTTAAAAGACTTAATAATTCCTCATGTAATGGCACATAATTTATCCACTCTTTTATCAGACTACCAGAGTTCCACTTTTAGTAGATGGCAGAACAGGTGGTTCAGATCAACTCCTTAGCTGACACCTAGAATAGCTAGTTAAAAACTTGTTTAAAATTCCCTCCATAGCCATCAGAGACATATCAAAGCAGTGAGGAATTATAGAAACATCTCCGAATCGTGGAGAGCATGAAACCCCAGAATGGAGCCTGATTTTGGAGGCTCTTTCTCCCTTGAGATATCTTTTACAAAAAGGTAATTTATAGTTGAAGAAACTGAACAGAGATTTTAACAGATACAGAGTTGTGAAAACAAAAAATGGAGTCTGAGGACCCCAAGAAGAGAGATTCTAGCAATCACTCCCACCCCACCCAAGGTTTAGGGTTGGAACAAAAACAAAGCTACACATCTAAGGGGACTAGTAAATCAAAATAAAAAACTAAAAATCTCCAAATCCTCTCAATCATGAGTAAAACTAAAGCATTCTGAGATTGCTTTCACTAAAAGGTCATGAAAACCATTAATAGGGATAAAGACTGATATTTAAAAAAGACAACAATAAAATGAAGAATTTCCCTTTATTAAGAGCCACCATTAAAAGTGAAAAAGCAAACCATGAAGTATGAGAAAATATTCACAGTAAATGTTAACAAAGAACTTGTACCTAGAACAGTTTCTTTTTAATCCCATAGATCAATAAGAAAAAGACAAATAATTCAGTAGAAAAAAGAGCAGAACTAAACAGACTTTACAAAAGAAAAGAAGCTATCTAAATGGCCAGTAAACATACAAAATGGTGCTCAACAGCACTGGTCATCAAGGAACTGCAGAGAAATGAGATAACGCTAAACTTACACTGGAAGGCTAAAATTAAAAAAAAAAAAGACTGACCATACCAAGTATTGATAAGAATGCAGAGAAACCACAACTCTCCTACACTCCATGTCGGTGTATAAACTGATACTATCCTTTGGAAAATTCTTTGGCAATAACCACTGAATTGGCTGTGATCCAGCAATTTTACTTCTAGATATACACCAAACAGAAATGCATGCATATGCACAAGAAATATATACAAGAATGTTCATATTCATAATGGCAAAAAAATCTTTTTTAAAAAGAAAAAGAAATAGGGAGAGAGTGAGAGAAAGAGAAAAAGAGAATCAATTTTATTTATGTTTTCATCTGGCTTTTGTTTCTCTAACACTTAGTTGTGTATGTGGTGCTGAGATTTGAACCCAGGTCCTCCTCACACATGCCAGGCAAGCACTCCAACCACTGCACCACTGCTCCAGCCCCAGATTCTTGACACAGTAACTATTCTCCACACTATGGTAACTATGTACTACTTTCAGGTCCCTAAACAAGTCACACTTTCTCTTAGCTTCATGTTTTTGCGTAAACTGCCCCGTCACCTTAAAATGCATCTTCCCCATCTCTTACCCTCCCAACACTTTGGCTGAGTTGACTCTTACCAGTTCTTAAATATCTAAGATAATACAGGTGATGATCCTCTTTGAAAATCTTTCTCTCTCGAGGCTGGAGTAGCGGCTCAGCACTTAGAGTGCTTACCTGGCAATCACAAGAACCCAGGTTCAAACCCCAGCACCACGTACACAACTGGGTATCAGAGAAACCAGCACCAGATGAAAAATAAAGACTGATTCATTTTCATTCTCTCTCTCTCTCCCTCCCTCCCTCTTTAAAAAAAAAAAGAAAGTATGAACTGGCCCATCTTTCTTATATATTTGTATAACACCCTGCATACACCTCTATCATACCACACTGTTAACATTTATGTATATGTCTTTCTGAAATTAGAAATTCTTTGAGAGAAGGAACCATTTACCACTTATATTTCACATTATAGCCCTTGTACCCAGTGCAATACTTGGCACACAGGAGGCTCTTTGTGTTAGTTAGTTAACCAAATAAACAACTTTAGTATTGGAGCTAAAACCAAACAAAATGTTTAAAGTACTGCTAAACAAACAAAATTTCTATTGCAATGAAATTACAGCCTACATTTTTATTCTGTTGGTATAGGCTATGTGAAGAACATTTTTAAAAATACTCACGATTTCATAAAATACACATGGCA
The DNA here is from genome assembly GCA_004027875.1 of Aplodontia rufa. Classification (NCBI taxonomy): domain Eukaryota; kingdom Metazoa; phylum Chordata; class Mammalia; order Rodentia; family Aplodontiidae; genus Aplodontia; species Aplodontia rufa. The sequence goes on from PVKS010026774.1 coordinate 3,601, forward strand.
GTGTATTTTTTCCATCTCTCATAAGAAAATTCTTTGAATAATATGGGCCAGGCGTAACAGCTGAATCGAGAACAGCTAAGCAACGTTGAAATAAGGGGAAAAATTAATGTTGGTAACACGAATAAAATGTAACAGAGAAGCTGATAATTAAATAACTTCCCACATCAATCTCTTACAGTTCTATTTTCAGTAATAAAAGAAGAACGAATGTTATTTCTGAAACAATTTATATTAAAGAAAAAATGTGAGCTCTTTTCTATTTAGGAGGATTATATGTCAAGTTCATACAACTGACAATGGCTGTACAACCATTGAAGTTTTTTCCATAGAATGTGTTCTCTAGAGTGGGTAAATCCCCAAACCAGTCTACTGCATTACAATAATAAAATACTTTATCATAATAAATAAGCATGCCAGCTTAATGGAAAAAAACTGAATTATAACCAAAAATCATGCATTCCAGTCCCAAATCTTCAACTTACTAATATTTTGTGACTTCAAGAAAATTGGTTTTTTATTTTTATTGTATGCATTTATGATGTACAACAAGATACATATATATGTATAGCAAATGTGAAATAATTAGTACAGATAACCAAATTAACATACACATCACCTTTTGCATGTGGTAAGGGCACCTAAAATGTACTCTAAATAATTTTTCAATATACAATACATTAATATTAACTATAGTCCTCCAGCTTTAAATTAATTCGATCTCTAGGTTTATTCATCCTACAACACTGAAAAGTTTGTACCCTTTCACCTAATCTCTCCATTTCCTTCCCCATTAGTAAATTGTTTAACCTCTTGCAAAGCTGTTTCTTTGTATAAAATGCATATCCTATTCATGTTTATCTCCAGAAATTTTTATCAAATTATATTACTCATTCCTTTGAGAACAACCTTCTGAGTATTGGTAGTGGGCACTTGCTATTTTGAGGTCCGCCTACATGTGCCCTAATAAGATCTAGATTTTCCCATAGGAAACCTCTCATATTCCATTCTTAGATTTGGATGAGCTTTGTCCCCACCCCTAGATCCAGGTGTGACCTGTGATTTACTTAAGCCAATCAATATATTCCATTCCCCAGCTATATAATTCAGGGTTTCAATGATGGGTGTGTCACCGGTCAGGAATGATAATATGCAAAAGTTCATTTGTTTATTTCTGGGGAAAAAATCATCTAAGAATGCAACAGTAAGCATAAGTCTAAAATGGGTCAGTAAGGCTGTGTTCCTTTTGACGGCTTCTAGACACTGCTTTGTTTAACTTATGACCCTTTCATCTCAAAGTCAGCAGGGTAGTATCTTCCAATCTCTCCCTGATTCTGACCTTCCTGCTTCCCAGTAATTACATCAGGCCCACCAAAATAATCCAAGATAATCTTCCCACTTTGAGACCCTTAATTTAATCATATCATCTGGGCTGGAGCTGTGGCTCAGCGGTTATGGCGCTTGCCTGGCATGTGTGAGTATGTGAGTTCTAACCTCAGCACCACGTACACAATGAAGTCTCAAAGAAAAGAAAACCACATGAATAACTAAATAAAAACTGATTCTCTCCCTCTCTTTCTCTCTCTGTCCCTCCCTCTTTAAAAAAAAAAAGCATATCATCTGAGTCCCTTTTCCACATAAGGTCATATTCACAGGTTTTGGGAATTAGGACACAGATATCTTAGCAGCCAATAGTCTATCTACCATAGGCACTATTATTAAAACTGTAATTCTTTGAATATATTTCAGGGAACAGCAAAAATAAGACTGTTTTATTTCAAAGGAAAAGGACTAACCAGAGATAGATGTTAAAGCAATGAAGAAATACCATAGCTAAATCCAAAAAACATAATACTGGGTGAAAATACCAGCTGTGCCTTTTTATGATACATTAACCAAAAATATAAACAAGTTTATGAAAACAAATGTATATTATAAAATTATAAAATCATAGACATAAATTATACTATAGTGGTTACTTCTAGAGAAGAAAATATATGGGGGTTTCAAATATACCTATGACATGTGCATATGGATATTTATTATGTTCCTGAACTTTTCCATACATTTGGACTATTTTATAGTTTAAATTAAATAGTACTTATTTCATTTAAATAATGGAAAGAATTATGTTTTGAATCTCTACATCTTATTTGTTTATCTCTTGACAGGTGAAATCAAGTTCCTGAAATATTCTATAAAACTCTCCCACTTTCAAATGTTGACTTGGAAAACAGATTAATCATAGGGTAGTTATTCTTATCAGCAAAACATTCTTAATGTTTATTCAAAGTATTTAAAATATAATTTAATTTATATACAAAATAGCTTATGTAGTTAAAAAAAACACTAGATTTAGAGTAAGGAGATTTGGATTGTAGATCCACTTCTGCTGCTAACTAGCCTTATAATTTTAGTCAAGTCTATTTTAATTATTTGCCCCATTTCCTGAAGAAGATAGATCAGACTACCTGCAAGTCTCTTTCCAATTTTAACATTATGAATAGGAAGAATACTACCACAAATAACCAAATACTCTCACAAATTAATGACATGTCCAACCAAGAACTGAAGAAAATTTCTAACAAATTACAATTTCCTTTTGCAAAACTTTTTTCTTCAAGATCCCCTAGGGAGCAGCTGGAGTGGTGGCTCAGCAATGGGAGTGCTTGCATAGCATGCACAAGGACCCAGGTTCAAATCCCAGCACCATATACATACACACTAAGTGTCAGAGAACCAAAGTCCAAATGAAAAAATTTTTAAAAATTCTCTCTTTCTCTCTCTCTCAAAAGAAAAAAAGATCCCCCATGTATTCCTATTAACATTTTAAAAACTTGACCAAATACATGACTGAAGTATTTTTGAAGTATTATACCTACCCAATATTTCAAAAAGAAGCACAGTTTTCTGAGCACGTTCACACCAATACTTCATGCTTTCAATAACTGCAGAAATAATTCTTAGAGAATTATTTTTTTCCTTGAGCTGTAACTGACATGAGGCTTCCTTTTGAAAGACAAAAACATTACATTAGAAAAACCTTTCTATATATTTCTTCATCATACTTTTACCTTCTACGTAAAGATTCTAGGTCTTTATAAGTAAATGTTTAAAAAGTGTAGAAAGCACTACTACAAGTTTCAGTACAATTGTTTCCCCAAATTAAACCATCATTAGTATACCATAGGAGGATAACTGGGTTGTACTTGGAGATAATCAAGAAAAGAATAATTTATACATCATTAATCATCCACTCATTTGTTCATTCGTTCAATAAGCACCATGTGCCAGATCCTGACAGGGGAGTAAAACAATTCCTTTCTCCAATGTGCTCATACTCTAGTAGGTGAATCAGACACATTCATTCATTCACTTCAGAGGTGTTTACTGGGCACCTACTGTGTGCCAAATATAGCTTCTTCAAAGGAAACAACAATGAACAAAACAGACAAGGAATCAGTCTTCACATATTTTATAATCTAAAAGGGTAAATAAATATATTATAGAACATTAGGAATTGATATAGTCTATACATTAAAAATCAGACAGGGTAAAAGGTCAAAGAAAGACAAAGATAATTATATTAAATGGGAGGTTAAATGGGGACAGAGAGAATAGCAAGTGTAAAAGCCCTGCGATAGAAATGTGCTTAGCATTTTTGAAGATCAAACTAAAAATACAGTGTAAGATACTAATTTTCAATGGTGAGGACAATTTTGTCAGAATGAGTGTTGTGAAGAACACCTGATGGGACCCTTTAAAATAAAACAATTACTTTGCCCCTTCTGCCTCTCCTAATCAAGATTCTAATATGCCTCCTGTTGAAAATTAATGTCACAGGGAGTCACTGTTACTAAGGTGTCGTATCATTCTTGTGTACAAGGAAACATAAAGTTGAAAAATGAGAATCACTATAAAACATATTGTGTTGGTCACATGCTATACTGCTCTCCAGAAAGAAAAGAAAAGCAGAATTTACCCTGATGGCTTATTGAAAAGACTTCTTTTTCTTTCTTATTCTGACAGAATAACTATGGGGTACATAAGCAACTAAAGACTAACAATACTATGAAGCTGTTACCCAGGCTGAAAGGAAAAGGAAAAGAAATAAAAATCACCAAACCCATGAAAGCTGGACTCATGGAGAGACTATGTCATGTAGGGACACAGCCACTGCTGTCAGTACATTTAAGTACAAAGAAAAATGGGAAAACACAACCTCTTTGTCCACCCTTTGATATCCTCCCAATGACTCCCATTGGGTGATCTCTTGCAGAAGCCAGCAAATAAGGGATTCAGGATGATGTACTATGAAGGATGATTCAGCCTTCTAGAAGACAGAGAAGAGCAGATGAAGAATCTATTGGGCCAGGGTGATGAGAAAAGGAAGAATAACCAGCATACATATAGAACACATTTATAAAGGAAAATTAGAACATTGTATAGAGAGAACATGAGATTCAGGTACAAGTATAGAGAGGAATATGAACCAAAGCAGAAATTAATTAGAGTGCATTCCATGTTTGGGGAACTGTGAAGAGTTGGAATGACTAGCATATGGGAGAATTAGTGAAATATGGAATATGGGGCTGGAAAGATAGAATGGGCCAGATGATAAAACAGATGAGCAAAACAATGGCTTACACTCCAAATCTAACCTGCCATAATTTTTCCTGCACATTTTTATTAGTGCATTACATTTGTATATATTGATGGGACTTACTGTTCCATATCTGTACATCACACAATGTAACAATATGATTCAGCCAATATCACTCCCCAGCATTTCTCCCACCATACATTTTTGTAAACTTTTATTGGAACACTGCAATGCCCATTCATTTATATATTGTGTATGGCTGCTCCAAACTATAGAGGCAGAGTTGAGTAACATAATTGTTTAACTGCAACAGGAAATAGGCCAATAAAGTCTAAAATGCTGCCTATCTGTCCCTTCACAGAAAAAAAATGTTTCTGTTCTCTGTTGAAAAACAATCTAAAAATGACATACATACAAAGAGCTTGGACAAATTCTGAAACAAATGAATAAATTATTATCTTAATGATCAATAAGCAGTGAAACCCAGAATCCACTATGAAACTCTAAAGCAGTTACAAGAAAGAACAGCTATTCATATCTTCTGAGAAAATATTTTAGAAACTAACATTCATCCCCTCCAAAGGAACCGAATATTTATGCTAATCAAGTAACATACGCCACAGAATTTATTTCAAATGTTCTTATGCCTGTAACTTTCTAAATATCTATTTACTTCAACATTTTAAAAATTTAAGTAAAACATTAATTCATTATCATTTAAATATTTACCTTCAGAGTATTTTCTTCTGGTATATTCTCCAACATATTTTTCTTCAATTGATTTTGTTGAAAATTGGGCTTAAATGCCTGTAATGCACTGTTTTTGTCCAGACTTTTTATTATTGGCCCAGAAATTTTTGATGAATGTATTTGTCTGAGTACCTCAGTTTCTCTGTGATGAGATAAATTAGGAGGTTCAGATACTCCTAATTTTTTCTGTGGTTGAGCTCCCAAATTCACTGGACAAGAATTTATTCCATCATTTGTCACTAGGTTTGTTCTTTTATATTGAAGCCTAAAATCACTTTTATCCCAAGTTTTCAAGCTGGTATTTTTGTTGTCATCTCTGTAGATGTCATAGGAAAAAAAGAAAAAGAAAGAAGGGGGAGAAAGGAAATCATTTATTTCTATATACTTTTTTAATTAAAAGACAACTATAAAATTTTTATTTATATCACAATTCGTTGTTTACAAACTATTTTGTAACTAACTAGTTTGAAATTCCAAATACATCATCACAACAACCCTCTCTTTCTAGATGAGGAGACAGCGCCTTAGTGAAGAAATAATGTGCCCAAAGTCACATATCAAGTTACTTCCAAGTGTACAACCCAGAGAACACTACAACATATATTTTTAAACTATGCCAGCGTTCACATGATAGTGATTATCTACAAATGGAAAGATTTTGAGGACTTTTGCTTAATTCTTTATATACTTATTTTAAATCTCTATAAAGTAAATTTTTAAAATTAAACTATGGTTTATCAGTGATTTAAAATCACAAGGAAAATGAATATATACAAGGAAGATAGCTATTTGATTAGATATTATGCACTTCTACTATGTAGCTAAAAAAATCCCTACTAATTAATCTGTCAGAACATGTTAATGAGACTAAAATAAGAAGGGTATTTTCTAAGTAGGTTAGTAGAGTTCCAAAGGGAAAAACTAATCCAAGTCACAAATTCTTAATTCTAAATAATTTTCCTGGAAATATTACCTGTATTACAAGGGGTTAATCAATACAATCCACCACTTGTTTAAGAAAATAATCCAAGAAAAGATCTAGGTTTGCTAGTGATAGAAACAAATCTAGGTTTTATGGGAACTGAAGTTTATATAATTTGGGAAATGTGTTAAAGCATAAAATTAAGTGTCAACAAGATTGGATTTTAAAAAAATCTCAATTTAAAAATTTAAGTTGCTGAGGCTAGAGAGGTGGCTCAGCAGTAGAGTGCATGCCTGGCAAGAGGCTAGAGAGGTGGCTCAGCAGTAGAGTGCATGCCTGGCAAGTCCCCACACACAAGCTGTTGCTGAGTCCTGATGAATGTGAAGGTAGAGCTAGCCAGGCCTGTAGTTTCAGAAGCATCATCAGAATATAGGGGTGACCCTAGGCTGAGATGGCACTTTATAAGGCCTACACTCTGTTCAAGTTGCTGCCTTCTTCTCTGGTCCATTGATGAGGACATGACTATAAACAGGATAATGCAAATAAGGCCTTTATGATTAAACATCATTAAAATCATGGTATATTCTCCTCTGCTTATGAAAATTGTTACACTGTTTAATTCTTTAATTGGTGCTATATAATTATACAAAATAGTGGGATACATTGTGGCATATTCATACATGCACATAACAATTTCATCCATGTGATTCCCCATTACCTCTATTTTCCTTCCCTTCCTCCCTCCCCCTGAGTCCCTTTCTTTACTCTACTGGTCTCCTTTTTACTATCATGAGCTCCTGGCTTTTGTTTTCTTTTCTTTTTCCTCTTTGGCCCCCACATAGAGAGAAAACAAATGACCTTTGACTTTCTGAGTCTGGCTTATTTCACTTAACATGCTCTAAAGTTCCATCCATTTTCCTGTAAATGACATAATTTTAGTCTTTATGACTGAGCAAAATTCAACTGTTTATATATGCCACATTTTCTTTATCCATTCATCTGCTGATAGACACCTAAGCTGGTTCCATAACTTGGCTATTGTGAATTCACTGTTATCAGCTTGAGTCACTATAATATGCTGACTTCAGTTCTTTTAGAGTTCTGAGAAGTGGTATGGCTGGGTCATATGGTGGTTCCATTCCAAGTTTTTTACAGGAACCTCCATACTGATTTCCATAGTGTTTGTACTAATATCCTTGCCAGCATTTATTACTTGTGTTATTGATGACTGCCATTCTAACTAAAACTCCTACATTTTGAATAAGCTACTGGACTACACTCAATGACTCATGATTCAGAGAAGTAAGAAAATAAATAAAAGCTCTTTAAATTGCCATAAAACATAATGAAAAACCAATTAAAAAGAATATATATGTATCATTTTAACATTTTCTAAAATATACTGTAAACTTTATAACACATATTATTCTAAAATTCTTTAAGAGCATATGTGTAACATATCTAAAAACTATGAAGACTCTGCAAACTGTTGGACATACATAATTATTAAAATTACTGCAGAAGTGAGATTAAAAAAAAAATACCTCAGAAAAAAAGAGAACTTCAGTTTAAAGCCAAAATTATCTAGAAGAAGGGAAGCTATTAGAAACGCAAATTGACACAAAAGAAATGACAACATGCTGACTGTAAGAAAAAGAAACTAAAATTCTCTACTTCCATCACCAAATGCCTGTGAGGACATGGAAACCTCTGGTTCACAAGTATTAATGCTAAGGTCAAACTACCAGCAATCGCCAAGGGACTTAATGATCTCAATAAGTTATACATTGCAAGAAATGCTAGAGTTCTTCAAGCTGAAACAGAGAGATGCTAAAGAACAATGTGAGACTATAAGTAGGAAACCATTGGCAAAAGTAGATTTATGAATAAAAACGGGTCACCCATCTGTATTCATAGATTTCCATATCTACAGATTCAACTCAACCACAACTCAACTGAAAAAAAGACAGTGGCTATACTTTATCCTTGTTGTTATTCCTTAAACAATATGGTATGACAACTATTTATATAGCAATTTATATTATGTTTGCTATTACATATAATCTGGAGAAGAGTTAAAAGTATAAAGAGGATGTGTATTACAGTTACATGCAAATATCATAATTAGTTATTAATATAGAAATTTCCTAAATGCAGTTCTGTCAAAGAAAGGTGGACAAGAGAAAGGAGGTGGAATGGGTAAAGAGAAAGAAAAGGGAAGAAGAATAAAAGACAAATATAGACTCACCTCCAACCACTTTGGTTTCTTGCAGTATTTGACTGAATAGATTCAGACACAGAATCTTGACTTCTCAGGGGACGGGAAACTGAAGGAGGTATTTGGCTTTCAAAGAAATATGTCTTGTTAAATGTAAATAATTTATTTTCAAATCAATATATGTAAAATATACACAGAATAACAACATTAGACACACATTTATTGGTTACATTTTTTCCACATACCCTGTGTTCACCGTTTTTGTTAAAGGCGCCAACTCTGAATTCATAGCTTCCCAGGCCCAATCTCAAAAGAATAAGAATACAGACAAAAGTAAAACAGGTAGCATTGTTCAAAATAATTATTTATTATTTATTTAACTTGGGAAGTGTAAAAACTTGAAGATACAGACATTATCTTCAGTAGCACTTTGCAACAGAATTCGCCAGAGCTTGCCCTATTGATTTACAGATGCCTCTCTTTTCCCTTTGTATTTTAAGCAAAGATAATAAATTTCAATATAATATTTAACACTTCATAACAAAAATTCTAATAATGTATCTTATACTTTGTAATATAAATTTAGTTTAATCCAATTTTTTATTCTACCCCACAGCAAGAAATACATCATAATCCACAACAGACTCATACATAATGTGTGTTATAGAGATGAACAGAAGCAGACAGAGAAAAGAGGATAAGAGAACATAAAAAAAATTTCACCATCAAATCTTATCCTTACTATGTATGGCATATACTCTAGTCTCTTCTATTTCTTTTTTTACAGATTGGTTGTATCCAAAACCAACTAGTGGGTCAAGACAAAAATTTGGAAAACGCTGATGTAGTCCATTCTCTTACCCAATGTAAGACTCTTATAATATCTGTGACAAATAGTAATCCTGGTTAGAGCTTGAAGGTTCAGTAATTGAGGAAGATGCACATTTCCTTATGGAGTAATTTTCAGTAATTGAGGAAGATGCACATTTCCTTATGGAGTAATTTACCCTTGTTATTTTTCAAGGTCACCATCCATACTACTCATAAAAAGCTCATAAAAATACTTTAAGTGATGGAGAACTTTTTTAGTTTTATTTTGTCTGTATTTCTATTGGTGCATTACAGTTGTACATAATGGTGGGATTTGTTGTTACATATTCGTGGTGCACACAATATAATTTGGCCAATGTCATTCCCCAGTATTTCCCCTTTCCCTCCTCCCTTTGCTGTAAGTCCCTTTCCTCTTCACTACTGATCTCCCTTTGATTTTCATGAGATCCCCACCTGCCCACCCACCTTTCTATTCTTTTTTCCTACTTTCCACAAGAGAAAATATATGACCCTTGACTTTCTGAATTTGACTTCTCTCAATATTCTCAAGTTCCATCCATTTTCCTTCAAATAACATAATTTCATTTTTCCTTATAGCTGAATAAAATTCCATTGTGGATAGATACCATATTTCCTTTATACATTCATTCACTGATGGATGCTAGGTATGTTCCATAGTTTGGCTGCAGTGAACTGTACTGCTATTATGGCATGTATCACTATAATCTGGTGGCTTTAATTTTTTAGGATAAATGCTGAGAAGTGATATAGTTCAGTCATATGATGATTCTATTTCTAGTCCTTTGAAATATGGTAGAGAATTTTTTTAAATGGTAGAAGATAACCACTTAAATGTTGACTTGCACCTGCCCATGTGAATTTCTAATTTTTTATCCATAAAAGTGGTAATAATATGAACTTTATACCTCAAATTCCTCTCAGAAGGAAGAAAAAATAATTTTAGAACTACATTAAGGTCTGGGGGGAAATCTGAAAGAAATTAACAATACAAGTACTGCTATGTATAAAGATGCTTAAAAATTCTACTTGTCACTAATATTCTATTAATAATTTTAAGCGTCTTCCAAATTTAAATGTATATAGCCATCATGTGCCAAATATATTTCAGAATGTCTGCCTGCCCATGCCCTCTTCCATAGGGAAGTACAAAGTCAGAGTACATAACCTCTCGGCACTCACCAAACTAGATGGGAATGTCTTAGTCCATTTGGACTGCTAATTTAAAAAAATACCTTTAGTAGGTATTTTATAAATAATAGAAATTTACTTTTTACAGTTATGGAGCTGGGAAGTCCCAAATGAGGCATCAACATATTTGGAGTCTGACAAAAGCTCACTCTCTGCTTCACAGATGGCACTGTCCCCTCACATGGCAGAAGCAGCAAAAAGCTCCCTCAGGAACATGTACAGTGTGTATCACAAATCCCATGCATAAGGGCAGAGCCTTCATGACTTAATCAACCTCCTACAGGTCCCATCTTTTAAAAAAAAAAAAAGAGGTTGAGAGAGAGAGAGAATCAATTTTTTTTTCAATCTGGCCTTTATTTCTCTGACCCTTAGTTATGTATGTGGTGCTGGGGTTCAAACCCAGGTCCTCACACAAGCCAAGGAAAGCATTCCAACTGCTGAGCCACCTCTCCAGCCCCAGTCCCCATCTTTTAATACTATTATCACATAGATTGATTAAGCTTCAATATGTGAATTTTAAGACAATAGCAGAGAGTAAAGAGCCAACAAATGAAGAAAGGCAAAAGTGCAATAAAAAGGGGGGAAAAAAACTACTACCAAGCACCAGAAATTCCTGGGCTTCTTCCCTTCCTTAAGTCTAATTTTTTCCCACATTTTCCTTATGTTCCATACACACTTATCCCTGTTTCTAAGGCTACTTGAGTTTCTCCATTCTTTACTACCAAATGTACAGATCACAAAATCTGTATCTGTTTGAAAAAGAAAAATATTTGCAATGTAGGCTACTACTTCATTACAACAAATCTAAGTTACTCCATTTAAATGCTAACCAACCCTTGTAGACAAGGAAACTCAAACTCCTGTACTGGAATGTTCAGTAAAAGCCAAGAAATCTCCATATATGGATAATAAAAGAAGAAAAAAAAACTTTTTATTTTCCTTATACTTAAAGAAAATTTGTAATTTTCTATGATCCCAGTTCTTGTTTCCTGAAAAATTTCCTGAAAATTTCATTCTCTCACCTGTTGGTATTGGGGGGAAATCGTAACAGTCAGAAGCAGTATTGGTACCTGGATCATTTCTAAGTGGATTAGATGTTAAAGGCTGTCTATTCCTCTTCTTCTGATTGAACAAAGGTACGGGCAAACAGCCTACATTGAGTATACCAATAAATTAGTTCAGAATAGAAAAATAATCATATCTACTTGTACAATAATTGATACATAATAATGCACAATTTTAATGTCTACTTCAAACGTTAATATACTTATTACAGATATATTTCTATACCATTGAATTGATTTTTACATTCTTTTTAAAAACCTAAATAGCTTCATTTGTCTCTCTAAAAAGTCCTTTTTTGTTCTACTTTAACACTGCTTTAACTCCTCATGTTTGGAATTAATTCCCATCTCTTCTCTCATCTCATAACCCTTCCCAAATCCACTTTTTGTTTTCTTACTTCTCTCCTGTGCCATATCAACTGTAGAGAATCTATGGAATACAACACAGGTGAGGAAAAATCAAAATCTGAAACATGCTTTCCAAAAACCTAACCACTCTCTGAATAATAACCAATACAACTTTTAGGGTCGTGATTCTCAAAGTTTAGTTTGATTTATACTAAATCTGGAATTTTACTTAACATGCAGGTTCTAAGACCATAACCTTATTCTTATAAATTTTTATTTCAGTAGATTTGGTCTGGAACCCAAATTGCTATTTCAACAAGCACCCCCCAGTGTCTGTAATGATATTTTTATGGGTCATTTTAAGGACACCTTTAAGAGACAATATCCAATCCAAATGATAAAAAAAAAAAAAAATACTATCTCTACTTCCTCGACATGGCAGAACTAGGATCTCAAGTCAGGCCAAAAATCACAATGTATAAATTATAAAACTTAGGGGAACTCAAAGGAAAACAGGTCCAAAATGTTTACCCATTGCTTCAAAGAAAGTCACTGGAAGAACCTAGATAGAATTCAAGCTTCCTAAATCTTAGTACAGATCTCTGGCCACTATACCATTGTCTAGCTGATCTGCCATCACTACACTACAGGAGAATACTACTGACTCTAAAAACTCTCTGGTGAAAGACTAAATTATGTGTTATCTTGAGTCAGAATTTCTGTGTAATAGGTATATATTTTAATTACAACTTGGGAAATTTCCTTAAACTCTTTGTGCCAATATGACACTTACTGAGAGACAGAATAACATAATTATTAAGACATGAACTCTAGAGTCAGATTCCTAGGTTCACATCCTAGTGCTGCCATTTAATAGATTGCTTGTTTAACCACCTTGTGCCTTGGTTTCTTATAGGGAAAACATGGATGATAATAACAACTTACAGCATTGGTGGAAGTACTAAATGAATTAATATATATAATTGTCTAGAAATTTAACCATGAAATAACAGCTATTATCTTCATTATGCATCATATCATAATCATCACCTGATTCTCATCATTCTTGCCCTCTGTCTTTAACCTATTAAATTAGAAAAACAGAAATAGCAGAAGCTCTTGAGAGACATATATGCTTCTAAAAATACTTTTTAACAAGTCAGTCACAGATACAACTAAAAACAGATTTTCTTTTGCCTTAAAATCACAGAAAAACTCAAGCACCTAGGATCTATAGAAGAAAAACAAGAGTAAACCTAAGTTAAGTTTTTATTTTACTCCCACTCTCCCACTAAATATTTCAGCTTGAGTAACTTTTCTCTTACTTCCTTGGACCTAAAAAGAAAAGCAGCCAGATTCAATGTTTAATCTTTCTTAAACTTCTTTCCAAAATATTTCACCTAAAAATTACACAAGCTTCATATGGTATGTACAAAATATTAAAAAATAAAAAATAAAAGTTGCTCAATACCTGCTGTACTTCGAGTTGAATTTTCATTTAAGTTTCTCTTCATTTTCTTCTATATCAGACTATATTTTTTCTTTTGTATTCCAAATTTACAAAATAAAGTTGTTTGAACAAACCTTCAAAGAAAGAAGTTTATAACTCATACTGTATAAACAAAAAATAAAATTCCCAGCATACTAATTATGGAAATTATGATTGAAAACTACATTCAAACCTAATAATGTAAAATTTTAGGGAGTCCTTGGCTTTCCGAGTAGGTATTTACAACATAACCTATTTTTCCAGCTCTGTTCAAAATAAGTTATAACTGAGTGTCTATAACCTTGCTTCCTAATATATGTGGAGTTTCACATTTTCTATAAAATTTATTTCAGAATCAAGGACCCACCATGAGAATTCCTGATCAGATCTATAAAAAGGGAAATGGACTACAACATTGGCAAACTTATGGAGGAATATACAGTACTGAACTAGCCATATGAGAATAGTCTGTGTCCCACTTCATGGCACTATGCAGATCACCTGCTTTGGCCATTATTTTGAGACTACCAAAGACTAAATTCTCACTCAATACCCAGAACAAATACCATGAAAAGTTTCTGCTTGGTTTTCACCACTTCAATAAATAAGAAGTTTTTCCTGCTTTTTCTTAACAACATATTTTCTGTTGTAATTTTTCCACGTTTAGCCTCCTGATACATTTCAATCCCAACTCAGCAAATGTTTGCCTATTGCATGACAAGGAAATACACAAATTTAATTAAGATCATTTCTGCTCCAAATTCCCTACCCAATAATACAGACAGACAAACTCAACTAAGGAATGATGACGTTCACACTTAGGTAAATATTAATTTCTAAATATGATTATAAAAATAAAACTTGGGAAACGTGAGGTGAGGGCCTGCCTCTGCTCTGTATTCTATACCTTGACTTGACACTAGATATTGCAGGCCCTTTTGAAGTTCTTGGTTCTATTCTAGGCATCAAAACAGAGGCTTACATTTTTGACTATCATACAATCAAACATTTTTTTTTTTATTTTTGGGTACCAGGGATTGAATCCAGCAGCACTTAACCAATGAGCCGCTCATCTCCAGCCTGTTTTCCAATTTTTTGTTTTGAGACAGCGTCTCCAAAATTGCTTAGGGCCTTGCTCAGTTGCTAAAGCTGGCACTGGCTTTGAACTTCCGAGTCTCCTTGTCACTGGGAGCCTCCCGAGTCACTGGGATCACAGGCGTGCGCCACCTCACCCATCGTTAACACTTTTTTCTTTTTTTAAGTGCAAAGTCCTCCCCCTGAGCCCCTAGCACTGAAGGCAGAAACTCCGCCCTCGCAACTCCTACTTCTAATTGGACCTGAGTGGCTTAGTAACGCGGTTACAGCCGTTGCCTCAGGCGGAGGCCGGAAGGGCATGCTTTTGGCCTCTCCATGGGGGCGCAGGGGGTTTATGTTCTCTTCCAAAGACCCTTCCTGACCACCCAGGGGCCCGCGGCACTTGTAATTAGAGTCAAGGCACGGGCTTTCCCTTCTTGACCCTCCCAGCAACGCAGCACACAACTTAAACCCTCAAGTTCCCTCGCCTTGGTCAACCGTCGTCGACACACCCCACTCAGCCGCGGTCGACCTTCACACCTCCGAGACAGCACAGGAAGTGGGGTTGTGCGCAGGCGCCAGAGAACCCGCGCAGGCGCACTTGGCTCCGCCCTGACTGCGCAGGCGCACTTAACTCCACCCTGACTGCGCAGGCGCACAGACCACCAGCGGCGTGATGGTGCGGAGGTTTAGTGGCGTCCTTGCTTCTAAGAAGAGCAAGAAGGTTACTTGGGCCTCGGAGACAGAAAGGACAAAGTTAAAGCGCCTCTCTTTGCTTTCTCACAGTTCTCACACTGTGAGGGGATGGCCCTACTTCTTCAACACTTTGCCCAGAGAGGGAATGAGCATGTTCTGGCCACAGGGGAGGCAGAGACAGATCTCCAGTCTAGCCATCCTCTGCCCAAACAGCGTTGGAAAATTGTGGCTCCATCTTCCCTGCACTCCCTGGTTATTCCTTAGGTCCTAGACCTCAGTTTGCAAGATGCTGGTGGCAACGTGGACTGTGTTTAAAAGAGAATGACTCCCAAGACCACAGGCCTCAAAACCAAGGCATAAGTGTTTTACTTATTCTGGGTGCATTTCTGAGTCACATCTATCTGTTGAAATTAGAGCCCCCAGGAGGTTAGTGGGAGAGCTGAGGCCTGAGTGTAGGGGACAACCGTGCAAGACAGAGAGCAGTTAGTAAGGCAGAGCCAGTGCTACTGGAGCAAAAGAACACATGAGCCACAGAGATATTCTACGAAGGAAGCAGAGTGGTGCAACACCTGTAACCTCTGAGCCCCAGCTCCAGGCTTCTTGCCTGGGAAGACTGTGTGTTCTTGGACCTGTGATTTTGGATGACATAACCAATCTATATCTACATTTCCTTCCTCAGTAAAATAGTATCAATATTTAGTTAGTTGCCCTAAAAATACTGAGAAAAATGAACATTCCTGCCTAACACAGTAAGTGCTCAATCACAGCCCTTATTTCATAATAGTAGCTGCCACTTTTTGGGTACATACTATAGGCCAGGTATAGTAATTCTAGATCCGAGTTCAAAGATCATGTTCTGTTTTTACCCTATCTTCTGCTATTCAAAGGCTTGGTTAGGCAAAAAGAAGTAGAGAGAGCTGAGAGATGGGAGGAAGGTTGTTAGTAAAGTTCTAAGACTCTAAGACAGTAAAACATATTCCTGGTGTGAAAATTATGTCAAATAAGAGTGTAGGAGATACAATTAGAGAGAGACTGACATCAAATAATAGCAGACCTTTAAAGTCAGGATAAGAAATAAGTTTTGAAGGAACAGGTTAATCTTCTTAATTTGGAAAGAAAATTTCAAACAACAAATGTCTAAAAAGAGCTCTTATTCATCATGGTTGCATTTAGGAGGTTTACCCAAAACATGAACTTCAGGAAAACTGATTTAATATGTATACATATACACATATATATACACATAACACCCACCTCCTCAAAAAGAATAGATTTCTGTTAAAACGGCGTTAAACCAGGAGGAGCAATATCCTGTACTATATCTGTAAGGAATGCAGACATGAGCAATACAGAATCTTTGCTAGTGGTTTATAAACTTATCTGTTCTATCACTGTCTTGTTCTGGTTATCACTTATATATTTCCACCTGAAAGGTTGACCAGAGTGGGTGACAGCAATAGAGCCACAGAGAAAAAGAAAACTAAAGTAGTTAGAGTAGTTTGATTGCATTACTCCTGGACAGCCACATTATGTGTATGTTCAATAATACACTTTGTAGTATTGAACAGAAGCCCTCATTAACCCCCAGTCATGTCAATTAGGAAACAAACCCACCTTAATTTTATCTCCTACAAAATTTCCTTTGATCTGTTGGATAGCCATAACCATGAAGTAAAAATTTTCTTTCCTTTTATTTTAAACTACATTATTTTATTAACAAATAGTCATCTCCATTAGCACAAAACATTTGTAATGCTGGAAGTTATTACCCTTGCTCTTTTATATACTTCAAAACACTATTCAACTTAATAGTGAGATAATGACAACTAGAAGGGAATTCACTTTATATCCTATCAGTTCTCTGAACGCTCAAAAAATAACTAGATTAATAAAACTGCATAGTTTTTGCAGGATCCCCACTCAAGTGTACTTTGGGGAACAGGGAGTTAAAAATGTTTTGGAAGTTAAGTTGGTATAAGAGTACGAAAAGCCTCTGTTGCTCGAGTTCTAAGGAATTGCTCTCCTTTTTCTAATAAAGCTTTCCGCAGACGACAAACTGTACACAATAAACAACGTAAGTATAAGAATTACTACAGTTCTTTAACTCTCAAATAAGTTGTTCGTTTGGACATGTAACAAACTTTAGGAATGTGAAGTGTGCTTCAAAATGCTGATTTGTTAAAATTCCATAAAACAAGCCTCAACATGCAAGTCATTTGTGCCAGCTACAAGTAAATAACTGACTCAGCGTTTCCAGAGACTAGGGCAAAGGACAGAATAAACTACAAATGAACAAGGAAAGAAGCATAGTAGTGTTGATAATTTACTATAGTTACTGCTCTTGAAACCAAAGTAGCATCACAACTGTTATCTCTTTACATTTGTGTGTATTTTCATCCTCTACCCTGAAGCGTTTAGTGTACATTAGTATGTGTAGAAAATCAAAAGCCTCAGGGGCTTTGTCTTTAAAAAGTGATTTCAATTTGTAAATTTAGATTTTGGTATTTTGCTTTATTTCTGCATATGGCCTCTTAAAAGAAAAACATGGGTTTGGTTTATGAAATACCATGAAGCATTCATATTTCATATTTCTATCATGTATCTTATTTGTGTGCTTGTGTGTTTCCTGAGCACACTGTAGTAGTTGTTTATGTAGATTCTGAAAGAGCAAAAGTGGAACTTTAGAGAAAACCAAAAATAACAAAGAGGCACCCCGTTATTCTGTGAAAATCACTGGACTCAAATCAGAAACATGGGCCCTGGGCCTAGTTTCTCTTATATAACTGTGGAAACTTAACCAGGTTGCTTAATCTCTTTGTTTTATCCCTGCAATTGGGATGTCACTACTTAACCCATCCTATCTTACAAAGTGGACATATGAATAAACTGAACTAATATATGTGGAAGAACATTATAAATTTAAGTACTCTGCAATTGTAATGAATCACTCTTATACTCTTATCAAACAGCCTACTATTACTAACTAACACATAGTATTTCTAGTACTTGCACATATTTGACTTCCTGGGTGTATGAGCATGAAATCAAATTAGATTTCGCTCAGAGTAATTTCTCCAAAGGCATGTAATCATCTTAGTACTGTGGTTAATTTCCTCTAATAAGAGTCCCTTTAACACAACACATTGCAGTGGACAGTCCTTTCTGTCAGTAAATTAACCAAGACATTTTCATGCTTTAAAAAGACTTGAAAATTACTAACAGTTGCTTTTCCTTTGGTATTTAGGCAAGATTCCTAAGGAAATTGACAGAGAATTACCAAAAGCATCATGAGGAAACAAACTTGGGGATGTTTCAAAGTAGCTTTTCAAGATCCAGTGATCACCAATTGGGTCCCTGTTTCTCTGACTATAAAAAAGCATTCTGAAAGAAAGGGTGGTGGTTCACGAGGAGGCTCTGAGCATCTACCTTTGATTATTTATGAAGATCAGGCTCAATGGCCTCAGGTCATTAAAAGTGCCTGAATTCACTTCAGAAATATTTTTTTAAATGCCAATGGAAACATAAATATAGAATGAGCCACTTTTTAAAATTTTTTTATTGTGGGGGATTAGAACTATATAATCTATTTTTATTATTACAAATGATCATGAAAGCCCTGTTGGATGGATTCTTGCTGAAGGGAAAACAGAATTTCTGTACTGGTAGGAGATGCCAATTTATTGTTGTACTTAGGTCTACTGACCATCTGAGGGAGTTAGAAGTTAACAACTGTATCTCTAGTTGATCTTTGCATATTTTAATCCAAATATGGTAAAAGACAGGGCTACAGAAGGGAGTGTCCACATAATAAAAAGGGCTCAGAACTTGTAACTGAAAATTTTCAAAGTCCTCCACTCAAGGGAACTCTGTACTTTGCACTTTGGCTAAATTCTCGTTTAAATTTAAATTTCTGTTCTTCTCTTAGGAAGTTAAGTTTCCTTTGATCTCCTCTCTTCTGAATTGCAGAAATCAGATAAAGCTACTTGGTAAAATGACCTCTTGTCACATTACTGAAGAACCTGTTAAAAAGATTGCTATCTTTGGAGGAACTCACGGAAATGAGCTAACAGGAATATTTCTAGTTAAGCACTGGCTAGAGAATGACGCTGAGATTCAGAGAACAGGGCTGGAAGTAAAACCATTTATTACCAACCCAAGAGCGGTGAAGAAGTGTACCAGATATATTGACTGTGATCTGAATCGTGCTTTTGACCTTGAAAATCTTGGGTAAGAGTATGTTTTGTATTGTGTACATACATGCACGTGTGAGATGTGATATTTGTGCGAGAAAACACGTGCATGTATATGTGTGTGATGAATATTCTTGTCTGTGCATACAGTGGCTATAGTAAGACTGCTTTCACTTTTAATCATGCTGCATTGTGAATTACACAGTTATAGAAACTGGCCATACACATGCTCTTTAAAAACTTTTTATGTACTACATTGTTCTTAACTGATTTCTCTTTTCAAATGTATCCTAGACAGAGCACAACAATAAATAAGAAAGGTTTTATTTTTAAATCATACTTTGGAAAACAGATTTAAAGATCCTTTGCATTGTTAATGTTTGGCCACTATGTTTCCATACATACTTGTTAGCTGTCTGGAAAATTCATTACAATGTTTTCTTGCAACTATGTTTGTGGTATCACATGAAGTTCTAGCTAAGAAAAATACAATGTTCCAATTAACATAAGTCGAATGAAAGAGTGAATAAGTAACCATTTTCAGAAAACATCAAACTATCCTGTAACCTGAGGAATAGATGTATCTTCAGGGGTGGATTGAGTAAAGAGCCAAAGACACTTCCTCTGAACTTCCTGAATTTGAGTTGCAGCTAATCTATAATACATTTCTTACAATATATCCAGTCATAATATTCTAGATGGGTCCTGACTATTTTTGCCTTTGTTTATATCATGATAGCTACCTACCACTGTGTATGCCCCCTAAGTGTTTGCCTTTTTCTACTTCTTCCTTTCATTTATCGAAAAATATTATTGAACATTTTTTCTCATTGTGCCACATACTGTGGGAGTACAACACTGTGTGCAAGATGTTTTCTACCCTGGAGGAGTTGGTAGACGACCAGCTAAGATATAAGATGTGCAAAGGGACATCTAATTCTGCTGCTTTATGTACCTGTTTTCTGACACAATAGTTTGAGTTAGAAGTTTTATTTAGATTTAGTCTCACCATGGAACAAAATATGAACATGACTTAGTACAAATATGCTTACTTTATGAAATAGATTGCAGGGTGATTATAGTGTAGTCATACTTTCATATCAAATCATAATTTTACTAGCATAGATTTTAATTTTTGAAATGCTTTATCTTTGTGATTGAGGTGATATCAACACAATCATTCATTAACCTACAATGTCTGTAAACTCACTAGTATATTTCAAGTAATGATTTATTGAAGAATAACTTTTGGTCACCATATTAACTTCATTCATAACTCTGAAGTGAACAGGGTGAGTTCCCGTTCCATGACCACCCAATAATATGCCTTTCAGTGAGAACAATCTTTTAAATTCTCGTTTGGCTTTTTATTTTTAACCATTTTCAGAAGCCAGATAGTTCTTTTTCAGACTAGCTATGAAAATTTATGAGATAGATAAACCAATTAGATAATTTTCCTCCCCCACTCCCAGATTTATTCCTTTTCCTATAGTCTTCATCTCAGTAATGACACCATTGTCCACCATAGAACCCCCCTCCCACAAATCACCTTAGAAAATTCCCAGTTTTTCATCCCCCATGTCTAGTGTGTAAGTTCTTCCAAATATTCTATACAAGAACTTCACAAATCCTGTCTTCCTCTCCCTTTTCACTACCTTAGTTTATTTCTCCTGTGCAATTACAATAGCCTCTATACAGAATCTCTCTACATTAAGACCTATTCCAGTCCTTTCTGCCTTCCATTCTACTTATGGTAATCATAGGTATCATTCTAACATGAAATTCTTATGCCTTTTTCCTATCAAAAATCTTTTTAAAGTTTCCTCTTCAGAAAAGATCTCAGCAACCCAGTACACCTGAAAATGTCCTTCAGGGTCATGCCCCTGTCTATTCTTTCAGTTTCATTCCTTGGGACTATTCTAGTTGTACTTGTACTCCAGGCATGAGAACTCAAAGTGTCCATTCTTTCAAGAATAATAATAATAAATAATAATAATAATAATAATATCATCTAAAAGTCTTAACAAAAACATTTTTGTAGATAATTTCTATTTTAATAGGCTATAGTAACACAATAGGGGTATATTATTAGGCATGACTTTCCTAAACATTGAGAATCTATAGAATTTAAAGTTTTCAGTGTTTATCCAATAATTTAGCATTCTCATATTTTTAGCACATTCCCAGACTACAGACTTAGTGAAACAAATAAACATTCTTTTGTCTGTGATTGTTGGGGGGGGGACCTAAAACTTCAAGCCCAGACTCTAAGTCACTGGGTAGGCCGTGGTGCCATTTACTCAAATGGGGTAAAAAATGTAGAATCAAATAAGGTTAGAGGCTGCCTCATGGGATTTTTCCATGAATTAACTTTTAAAACACATATGTGTGTGAGATGATATATATATATATCCTTTAGGAATTGTATTTGGTTGCATACAATAGAAACTCAAGGATAGTATCTTAAGTAAATAAGGGTTTCTTGTTCACCAATAGTAAGTCCAAATGTAGGCAGTCCAGGGCTGGTGTGGTGGCTTCAGGATGTCAGTGCCACAGGCTGCTGCTTTCTTCTGTGCATCTCTTCACATGTACCTTTTTGTCCTCATGGTTTTGCTTCATAGTGGCAAAATAGCTGCTACACCTTCTTAATTGCATTCCAGGCAGGAAGCACTTACAAACTGTAGGTCCCTTGAAGATACTAGTAAAAATAGCCAGGGCATAGAAATAAATGCAATTATATGAAAATGTACTTGAGTGATTTAATGAGCAAAAATGAATTTAAACCATTATTATGTACAGTAAGCAAAAATGTATCATAACCGTTCCAGGAGGTGAGAAAAGTTTAGATTGAGACTCATCTAAGAATGCAGTAATAAATATAACCACTAGTCCCACAAAAAATATATATATACACATAGACCTGCAAGATTCTGTATTTTTGGAGCATTGACAAACTCTCATCTGTAAACCTTGTCCCTGTTCCATTGATGACTCTTGAGCCTCAATTTAAAATACCTGATATTAAGCTGGGTGTGGTCATGCACATCTTTAATCCCGGTGACTCGGTAAACTGAGGCAAGAGGATCAGAAGTTGAAAGCCAGCTTCAGCAATTTAGTGATGCCCTAAGTAACTTAGTGAGACCCTGTCTCAAAATTTAAAAGCAAAATATAAAAGAGCTGGGGATGTAGCTCAGTGGTAAAGCACCCCTGGGTTCAATCTCTAGTGGAAAAAAGAAAGCTCATATTAAGATGATTTGTGAACTTATTGGTGGACAGGTGCATTTAGTGATCTATCTCCATAATAAATAACAAATGCACCATAACTACAAAGAAACTATATATAAAAATTAATGGGTAAATTGTGCTGAAGCTTGAAGTCAAATGGTAAATTCTATTGGAAATGTCCTACTTGTGACTGGCCACATAAATGACCATATTATTTTGCAAGCATACCAATACAATAATAGTTACATGGAATCAAATGGAGGAAAAATATTTTTCATTTATAAAAGTTTTAGATGTTTTGACCCTCCTCACAGATTTTTTCTGTATTAAAGGTTTGGCAGCTGGTTGTTTGTATGCTGTTCTTGTTGACTATTTACTTTATCTTAGCCACAGATGCTAATCTTTTTTTATTTCTACTAAAAACAGCAAAAAGATGTCAGAGGATTTGCCATATGAAGTGAAAAGGGCTCAAGAAATAAATCATTTATTTGGTCCAAAAAACAGTGAAGATTCCTATGACATCATTTTTGACCTTCATAACACTACTTCTAACATGGGGTGCACTCTTATTCTTGAAGATTCCAGGAATGACTTTTTAATTCAGATGTTTCATTATATTAAGGTAATGTAAATATTATTAATTTACCAGTTTGCATAGAACCTGTACTGTTAGGTCTATTATAGATGTGAAACAACCAAAATAGGGTCAGAAAGAAAGGTCCAGGAGAAATGAGATCTATTCCACAGCCAGGCTGGGAGGGAGGATGGGAGACTATATCCAAATACAAAGGTGTCCATGACAAGCAGGAGAAAAGGAGGGATAAGTAAAATAACAAAGACAATGAATAAAATAATAAAACCCTTATGGATTCTTATGCCTATGAAATTATAAATTTTATCCCAAAGGCCACCAAATCATTCAGGTATTTGACAAAAACCAAGTAAAATGAAT
Organism: Aplodontia rufa; assembly: GCA_004027875.1. Classification (NCBI taxonomy): domain Eukaryota; kingdom Metazoa; phylum Chordata; class Mammalia; order Rodentia; family Aplodontiidae; genus Aplodontia; species Aplodontia rufa. Next base: position 27,169 of record PVKS010026774.1, read on the forward strand.
ATCAGAATTTCAAATGGTATTGTTGAAATATCAAAACTACAGGGTTTGCTGGGTGGGGTGGCGCACACCTGTAATCCCAGCAACTCATCAGCCTGAGCCAGAAGGATCGCAAGTTCAAAGCCAGCCTCAGCAACTTATTAGCAAGGCCCTGTCTCAAAATAAAATATAACAAGGGCTAGGGGTGTGACTCTGTGGTTAAGCACCTCTGGGTTCAATCCCCAGTACGCAAAAAAAAAAAAAAAATTACAGGGTTTTAGGAAGCTCAAGAAATTGTCATTTGATGATACTAAAGCCCAGTGGTAAAGACTCCTTTTAGTCCTGCCCTTGTCACCATTTGATTCAGATTCCTTAACACACACCCAATCTTTCATCATATACTTCACATAGATAATCACTTTAAGTCTCAGGAATACGTAAGGCTAAAAAATCAACATTCCAGTTGCTATAGCTAAAGAAAGATGCTAGAACATACCAAACAAGCAAAAACACAAATAATGAATTTTGTGTTTGATTAAAATATAATAGATGCCCTTCTTTCCTGAAAGCTAGAATGGTTTAGTGGGAAAAGTTTGACCCATGTAGCCAAAGCTGGGTTCAAATGTTGGCTTTCTCCTTCACTAACCTTGAACAAGAAGTTCAACTCTCAAAACCTGGCTTTCTTTATTTTATAAAATCAGCATAAAAATACTTTCCCCATATTGCTACTAAAAGCTTTAAATGAGAAAAGGTATTTAAAGCATTTAGACTAATGTCTACCCTGTAGTGAATGTCAGCTAATACTTTTGCTTCCCTGGTGAGAGACCACTATTCTTTGTTATTCATTGAAAAGAGACCTGAATGCTTTGGTTGCCAGACTGGAGGCCACATGGTTGATATTTGGTTATCAAAACTAAGAAATCTGACTCAGATTTTCATTCAGATAAGCAGGATGAAGGGTGTTCACCCAATACCTGTACAGACCAGGATTACAGGAGTAGAAACAGAATTCTTTTTTATTTATTTATTTTTATTAGTGTATTATAATTTTATATAATGTTGGGATTAGTTGTCACATATTCCTAGATGCACACACTTCAGCAAT
>PVKS010026775.1:0-28250 GCA_004027875.1 Aplodontia rufa
ATTGAACAAAATACTTCTAAGTTCCTTTTTAGTTTTATCAGTCTTTGATTATATATTTCTATGACTTATGAATTATTAGTTTCCAGATAACAAGAAATATACTATCCTTAATATTGAAAAATCACTTAAAACATAATGTAAAAAAGGGCTGTTCTGGAAGAGTCCTGTAGCATGTTACATATTCTGAAATACCCTTCAAATTTTACAAAATCAGATCCTTGATCCATATAGATGTTATAATGCATTAGACTTGCAGCAACTAAATGACAACACCAAAGGCCAGTAATTCTCACAATATACAAATAAAAATATCTAATGAAAGCCCAAAGAGAATATCGATTGACCTAAATGTCCACCTGGTATTATGATGTTAAACTAGGACACTTGGAAGAAGCTAAAGAACTCTGATGGACAGTGTCCTTGGAACTTGGAAGAAAACAAAAAGAAACCCTGCTTGGAAGAAGACATCTTCAAGTTAAGACCTCAAGAGTCAAATTCTTTAAAAATGACACATTTCAACTCAAGTCGAGATCAAACTCAAAATAAACACCACTATGGGAGGTAGCCAAAAGAAAGAACATGACAGATGTAGACAAAGAGGTCCTTGATAATAGTGAAATGATCAGATGCAAATGAAATGTTACTGTGTATGAGATATTTAAATGAATTAAATGGGATTGCAAAAATGAACAAGTAACAAGACTCCAAAGCATGGCCAGGAAAGTTGAAACGAGTAGAATTTCTATACATACAAATTTTTAACAAATGACCTTAAAAAGCAATAGATAGTCTAAATGATTGGTTATACATAAGTGAAGAGAAAAATTATGATTTGCAAGATTGATCTGGAGAAAAATATACTGCAGCAGAATCAAAGAAATGAAAATATGAGAGAGGATAAGATGCATGAAGGATTATATGTGAAGTCCTGAAGAATTTGTAAGTGAAATCTCAGAATAGGAGCATAGAGATAATTAGGTAAGAAGTAACATGTAAAAAGTCAAGGAGCAGATTCAGGTTTGTGAAATCTGAAAACTATATAAAATATTTCAGAGTATTTCAAATTTCTTTGATCTGATAACCCTCATTATCAGTTTGTAATCAAACTGTCACATTACAGGTTTTAGTTGGATCCTACACTTTCACATCATGATGCCAACTGAGTAGCCCTGGCTGGCAATAGGCCACTTTCTAGGAAATATGGCTACACTGAGAAGGATAGATGGCTATTAGTAACTTACTCATCCCTAGGATTGCAAACTGTATGAATACCTATTACTGGATCCAAATTAAGTGTCAGTTTACCCTAAGCCAGTTTTCCCGAATGCCTGCAGTTTCTCCAGGGCTGCCTAACCCTAAGGAATGTAAAGGAATCAAAGTGATGGTGTAAAAGGAGAAAGGTTTCAACCAGTTGTGATTAAAACATCTTATTTTGAAAATTTATTGTATACATGAGCATTTCTGGATCCACTTGCAGGATTCTGGAAATTACCCATGTAAGTAAGGGAATTAAAGACCCTAAATTTTAAGCTTCACTGGCCTCATTTAAAATCTACTGCTGTGGAAAAATTACTAGAATTGATGTAAGGTGACTCTGCAGTTAAAAGAAGTGCAAAGCATTAATCTGCTTCAGAGCACTCCTGACTCATATGTGCTATTCCAGACTCTCCTATCCCAGATGTTCTTGGTAAGTTTTACCAAGAAGTTTAGGACGCAAATCAAAAAAACATAATCAAAAGTCATGATTTCTATCATCAAATCTTTCTTATCTTCTCAGTGTTCATTAACTCAGAAAAAGGAATCATTTTCAACTATTTGTTCACATTAAGATTATTTTTTACTCCATTATTTCATTCATGTTCCACATGAAATCCTTCTGTGTAGTTTTAAGTGCTTCCATGTTCTGATCCCGTTTTCTACATTGCCTGAGCCTCCATGACATAGTCTTTAACCTGGCCTGTTTTCCATCTTGCTTCCCCATAGTCAAGTATTTGCACATTATCCATACCAATGATCTTTTGAAAACAGAAATCAGGTTCTGTTTCTCCTATTTGCAAGAATAAATGCCCAACTCCTTAGCAGACTGTATAAAAGTTTATGTAATCTGGCCCTTGCCCATGTGTTCATGTGTTCAACGTGTGTACTAGAGCCCTTCTTCCTTATTGTCATGAAGACCCATGGTTTTCTTGTCTTCTACAAACAAACATGCCAAAGTTATTACCACTTTCATTTTTTTCTTTCTGGAATATTTTTCCAAGAGAACCTGTCACAGCTCACCCCTCACTTCTTTTGAGTCTGCTCACATGTCTCATTTTCAGATAAACTTCTCTGCTCTCCATATCTACAAGCCAACCCTTTTGTCACCTTTCATTCCTTTAACCCTGTTATATCATTCCTAATTGAACTTACTACATGACATACTGACACACTGTTATAACCATATAGCATTGCTGTTTGTTGTATACCTCTGTATCTAGAATGTGAATGATATGATGGCATTCTTATTTACCATTGAATTATCAGAACCTAGAACCTGAGTGGAACAAAGACTGCCACATTAGGCCCTTTATTTCAGAATGTCTCATTACTGCTATAATTAATATGACCATTCAGAGCCAGCATATCCTAGGAGAAAGGAGATGAAGCTATGTGTATTCAACTTTTTTCTGAGTTTTTGATCAACCCATCTTGTAACACACTAACTGGTCATTGTGTGTGCCCATTAAAACTAACCAATTCTTGCAAGTTGGGTTATAGAGCATATATTTTCTGGAATTCTTTGGCTTTCTCAAAATCCCCAGTGCTCACTCTTCTTTACATACATAAAGAGATAGAAATGTACATTTTAAATCACAGTGGCACACTTCAGAGACCAGCATATATCTGCTTTCTGCCCCCACAGTTAAGAGCTAATATGAATGATACATTCAGTATATGGTGGGCAGTATTCTGAGTACTTCACCCATAATTAGCCATTTCATCTTTACTAGAATTCTCAAAGACCTGTCATCCTTATTTTACTGATAACGAAACAGAGCAAAAAAGTAAAGAAATTTGATCAGTGTTGTAAGATCTATATTTTGACACTTGTGTATGTAAATGTTGTGACATAGGCATCTGCAGCTTCCATCTAGGACACAGGACAACCAATGAGTCAGTTTACCCAACAAGTAAATGCTATGTAACAAACACTGTACGCACTCAGATCTGTCTCAATTGTTCTCTCCTTGACACTCTTCCACCCCATTCCTCTCCTTGCTTCATCACTTTTTGCAAAATTCTCCAGACCCTTTCTCTCCATAATACATCCTTTTTCCTCAATCCATCTTTTTTACCTTTCCTTTAGGGATTGCACCTCACCCTTCTTATCTCCTCAGGTGGAACATCAGTGAGACTCTCTACTACAGCCTCTCTGCATTGCTCCCACAACCTTCTTGGAGAGAGGCTTTGCCACCTTGAAGCAATGTGATATTGAGCAACTTGCTTAGCTTCTCAGAGATGTTTCCTCAATTAGGAGAAAAAGGGAGAATGTCTTACATAAACCCATAAAACACTGTAACTTCATAAATTTAACTTGTTTTTTCACCTGACAATCTATCAAAATTACAGAAAAGTTACAAGAACAATTCAGAGAATTCTCAGGTACTGGTACACCCCTCAACTCATGTCTAAATGTTTGTTTCACTACCTTTGATTATGCTTCCTTCCTTCTATCTTCCCTACTTTGCTTCATTCCTTCGTTCTTTCATTCTCATCTGTCTCATTTATCTATCCTTTTTATATGAACCCTTTAATTTGCAGACACGATGATTTTTACTGCTAACAACTTCAGTGTGTATTTATATTTAAACATGGAATTTTTTCACCTACCATAGCACAATTACCAAAAATGGGAAAATAGCATAGATTAAAAAAATACTATGTATTCTATCATCTAGTAAAGCTTTGTTTTAAATCAAATAATTGAAAGTGGGCTGTGTTTTATATTTTACTTGCAGCAAGTGTATATTTTTAACTCTTTCAGTCACTCAATAAAAACTTGGTGTCATTTCTGTTTCCTGGGATTTGCTCTCATAATGAAACTTTCTAAAACTGTCCAGGTTGTTGGTTGAAAATCACCCAAATTATCTTTGACTATCTTAAGACAAACATTTGAACTTTAAAGGCAAATATAAGATATATACTAGATGCCCAGACTTAGTAAAATGCTAGGGAACCCAATTTTTAAACTATTCAGGAAACAAAGAGGGATATCCCTCCAGAACCTCATGTAAGTTCACAGTGCATATGCCCCTGGTGTGATGCTTTCCCCACTGATGCTGTCCCCCTCACTGACATCAGCACTATTGACACTCCTGTGATTTGACCACCCACTCTTTCCTTGTCCTTGCATCAAACCCAAGATTCTAGATTTGACTGTCCATGTTTGGGCTGTATGTCCATCCTCTAGCTATAACTGTGAGGAGAGAGGAGCCACAGAAGCAGGATGGTCTGGTCAATACCTAGTCACCAGACCACATATAAAGTATAGAGGGCCAACTTCTTAGAAGGCAAAGAAGGTGTTTCACAGGAAGGGGCTTTTAAAGAATGGTGCATTGCATATTCATTAACAAGAAAAAGGTATACAGCTCTTACTAAATAGGATGTTTTTTACTAGACTTACAAAAGTTGGATAGTAAAATCCAGCTATAATCACTACTAAAATCAGCTTCCATCTCATAAATAAAATTGCTCATGGCAATGAAATATTTATTTCAAAGGAAAGGTCCATATGTTTAAAAAAGAAAATTAATTTAAGAAAGGAGGTTTACTATCCCAAACTGTTTTAATATATGTGGATAACACTGCCTCCCCCACACTTATCCCTCTACCACCAAGAAAGTAAAATATACCCACATAGCATTTATTACAGTTAACTCTACATGTACAAATGAAACATATGACCCAGTCAGCAGTGATATTCATTGTTTTATGTGATACTATAAAAGAATAATCTCTGAAACATTAAATAAATAAATTGAAAAGATATCATGAATCTATGAATTGTAAAAACTTGACCAACCTCCTGTGACTCCTTTGAACCAAAAGACCACGTATAAAAAAATTTTAACGGGACAAGAAAAAGAACTTGAGAAAGAAATTGAAAAAAAAAGTAAATTATTACATGTAGCCACAACTGGGGACAGATCATATCACAGGATTATTAGAATTTGGAGGAAAACATTATTAATTTTAAAATTGAATTGGATTATTTATTATAGTTCTAAAAAGTATTAAACATGAGGAAGATTCCTAGCAAATATTAGATTTAACCAAGAAATAATGTATATGAGAGGAGCATGTCAAAGATCAATCTCTATATAAACATTACAAATATTAAATTTTTCTTCTTGTAGCACCAATCTGATAAGTATTGCCCTTATATTTTATAAATAGCAAGTACTATAATTCTGCTTTCTTACCTTTCCAGATAGAAGAGGTAATGTTTTTTAGAGATGACAACCATGGCAGTATTTTATGAGTGTAGTCCAGTTGATGATCACTCTGAAGGAAGTACAGGAGAATTCTCTTGTGGAGAATATGAATTTTGCATTCCATTGCTAGGTTCCACCTAATTAACTCCTTCTATACTTGCTTCAGCCTTTCAAATTTCTATTCAGACAAATTTTACATTCTCTAGGAATATCCAAAGTGGAAATTTTCTATACAAATCCCAGAATCCCTTCATACTTTTTTTAAATAATTAGGAGTTATTGTACAACCTTAAATGCATATAAAGTGACAATAAGATATGCATATCTTCTTAAACCAGAATTACCCCATATCACCCACATCTCAGTCTCTTGAGTCTTCTATACTTCACCCCTACAAACGATATAAATGTTTAGGTGTGAATATTCTAGAATTAAATGATTACATAAGCCCCTCATATTTTTTTATGTAACAAAATCATGGTGGTTTTACTTTGTTTTTTATTGCATTATAGAATAAGATGGGTACTATCCCTTCTTATCCATTGTATGTGTGTGCATATGTATCCAAAAATGTTATGTATATTATATACTATGTATATTTACCTTCTAATATAAATATATAGGTTTATATATTGTTTGCTTTCATAAATGTGTTTGTATTCAGATATTCATAGATATATATTTATTTCTTATAACACTACAGAATATCATTGGAAGAGAAAATGGTTAAATGGTTAATAACTGTTATTTAGAAGAATGACTGAAAAAAATGGCTTATTAAACAATTCCAGTAATTCTAGTAACTGGGAAACTTCAGAGAGCAGAATTGTAGAAATAGAGAACTTTATCTTCATGCAAAATCTATTTTATTTTTCAGTGTTAGGGATTTCACTCAAGGGTGCTCTGCCACTGAGTTCCATCCCTAGCACCTTTTATTTATTTTATTTTCTTTAATTTTTAGACAGGGTCTCACTAATTTGCTGAGGCTAGCCTCAAACTTAACCATCCTCTTGCCTCAGCCTCCCAAGTTGCTAGAATTACAACTGGATACTACTGCGTCTTCCTAGTTCTTTACATTATAATAGAAGTGTGTATATTTTTCCCTACTTGCATCTCCCAGCATTGGAAAATTCCAAATTACTTCACAGCTTATGGAAACTATATAAACCTGGTCTAAGCTTCACCTGCTTTAAACCGTACTACGATCCACAAAGATCCAAAGGTATAACAGATTTTCTTACTGCCATTACTTGGATATTAATGATATAAATTGCATCCCTACTGCTTGTGTTTTGGCTGTGTGGAAAATTTAGTCTAATATTTAATCTTGAGTGTAGTTTTACAGCACTCTGCAGAAGCAGGTTAAGTTTCCTGGGAACCCTGAACAAAGAGAAATGAAAGACTTTTAGTATTAGAGAGTTTTGTAAAATCAGAGGTCTTCTAAATAAGAAACAGGACAAGTTCATTAAAACAAAACCACTCCAATGGATGACTATATTTCTGTGCAGAAAATCCAGGTGGTCTCCAAACTTTTCACCTTAGGTTTCTGTTTTTATTCCCTCAAAGATGTATAGCATCTTATAACACTCAAACCAAATAAAATCCCTGTTAGCACAGTTGTAATTAGAATTCATGGCAGATAAGAATGCAATGAGTATAATCTATTTGCTAACAAGTACAGCTAGCATTGCCCAATTAACTAAAAACTAGAAGAGAAAGTCATTTTCTTCTTTAATGCTGTTAGATATTTTACAAGTGTGGATAATTGGGAAATTTTAACACTGAAAGTATCCTCTGAATTTTTGGTAGTAATTATGGTGAAGGGTCTGACCTTTTCAACATTCTTATGTGCTCTTCCTTGTCCCTTGAAGGTTAATGTTGTACATCACTGGGCTCATAAAGCATTGCTGAAAAATTTGGGGGCAGAATTTGTGTCCATGATTATTTCTCATTCTCATGGGTTTAAAGGCCCCAACTGAGGTTTTCTTCTGATGCTGGTCTCAACTGTCTATATGTACTTGCAGGAGAAATAAAAATAAATGAACAAACAACAAAAAAGTAGGTGTTCTTGTGAATTTCCAGAGATAGACCTCAGGAGAACTGAGTGAAGCTTCTAGTTTGGACCAGTCCTTTCCCTCCTTTCAGTGTGCTCACTCAGGTATTGGTAACCAAGTCTAGGAGCCACCTTTTCAACACCATATTCCCACCTCCCACCCAGTGAGCATATGAGAGACACCTGGTAGTCAGGAAGTGTTTGGAAAATATCTCTTGTGTCTACTCAATCAATCTATCCTATTCCATTCCAATATTAAAACAACTCTAGGTTTGCATTTGTATTTGTAACTGTAATAGTTCTGTAAATCCAAGGCTAGAACTACTCCTAGGATGTGGACAGAGCACAAAGCTGGACATATGCATCTAATTTAGCTAAATTCTGCTTTTAATTTATGTGTGGAAATTTTTTTCTTTTAGAATGAGTATAGAGAGAAAGTTTGATCAGTTTTGAATCCTCACTAAATCAAATCTTGCATCAAATATTTAGGAATAAATAGTGTCTTATGTAATTTTGCATATCAAAGTTGTTATAGGGAAGCAATATTTAGTAGAAGGTCATAAAAAGATCAAGATGTACATATCTCTTCATATTAACATTTAAAACTGCATAAGTAAGTTTTATTATAAGGAAAATGTCTTTGACATTGAGATAAATTACTATCTAAAGTTGCTATGACATCTTAAATTGCCTTCATAAGATAGGTTTAATTTAACAAGTGTTTAATTATAAATAATAATAATCAAGCAACAATTACAGTGATTTGTATTTTACGATGCTTAGGAAAAAGAAGATATAAAAATAACATTGAAGAATACATGATGGATCTGTAGTAAAGAGATGACATTGCAGAACTTAAAACATATGGGCTTGTTAACTCCTTCACCTTAACTCACTCATCACTCAAGAAGCAGCCTCAAATAAAATCTAAAATTGACCATTTCCGGAAAAGCAAACCTCAGGCTTCTCTAGAGGGTCTAATCTGGGTTGAAGTCATTATTTTACTATCAGAAATTTTAAATCTTCTTGGAAACATTACCTCTCTAATTTACTGTAAATTTTGATGGATCTGTGAAATCACACTTGAGATGTTGGTAAACAAGATAAAAATACAGGAGGAAAATAAGCACTAAATAAAATAATAACAAAACTTCATGTAGTATGAACTTGAAAGTCAGCTAGCTTCAAGATGCTTCATAAATGGTAGCTCACCAGAAAATCAATACACTTTCTTTATTTTTTCTTTCTTTTTGTATGTTTACCTGTGGACTTGAAGCAAGCTATAATATAACTTAATGCCACTGGAAAGTAATCAGTAGTGACACTTCATGAGAAAATAGAATCTTCTCACATTCACTCTTCAAAAATGCAAGGGCCCAAGGAAGCCATTCAGAGAGATCCAGTAGGCAAAGTGGAAGCACTTGTCAAGTATTTTTATTCTTAAATAATATCTGTCTCATAGTCTCCTCTGAAAAGATGGACTGCTGCTCAGTGTGTACAGCCATTCTGACTTTATAAGGCAAAGGGTAGAGTTCTCAGTAGTTAAAAATCAATTAAGTCTCATCACTGTGACTAGGAAGGACCTGGTGACTTTCCCCATACTTTTTTTTCTTTCTTTTTTTTTTTTAGAGAGAGGCACAATGAGAGAGAGAGAGAGAATCAACATTATTTTAGTTTTTCATGTGGCTTTCATTGCACTGACACTTTGTTGTATAGGTGGTGCTAGAGTTTGAACCCATGTGCTCACACATTCCAGGCAAGTGCTATAACCACTGAGCCACCATTCTGGCCCTCAATGAATCTTCATAACAACATTATATTATGGGTTTGGCTTTGCTTACTTCACAAGGGGGAAGACCACGATGGTATGCAGAGGAACCAGCATTTGGTCTGAGACTCCAGTCTGGCTTTGATTACCTCAAGACCTGATCTCCATTCTTTCTCTGGAGAATGACCTTCAGACTGTAGGGAGGGAGGTTAGCACAGCAACAGAACAGGGAAGGAAGTACTGGTTTGAAAGTGGCCTAGGTACACAGTAGATATACCACAAGTATCACAGGCTAAACTGGCCACTGGGCAAGGCCTGAAAACTGTCTACAGAGTCAAAAGGAGTAATGTGGGAAGCTGCCCAGGACAGGGCAATGAATCTCCCAAGTACTTCCCCTGGACAGAGTGAAAGACCAGTTTATTCTAATCACAGTGGTAGAATTTGGAGCTAGCAATTTAGGTTTGTATTTAATAATTGTAACAGTTGGGAACAAAATATCTTGATTTTTTAAGTCCCTTGAAATGCTCAGAAAACATCTATAACATTTACCTTACCCTGTCCCAAATTTTCCTTCAGAGAAAATGAGGCATGACATCTGGTGATGGCCCAAGGGAAGACAGAGAGGAGGAAACTAGGAAACTAGAGTGAGGCTAAGCACTCCAACACGAGAGTAAAGAACAGTACAGCTGCTCTACCCCAGGCCTTTGAAGCACCAGTGACTAGCCAAAATCATAGACAGAGTCATTTCTGTGGGCAAAAATGTGACAGCTCTTTGGGAAAAGTCATTAGACAGGAATCAAAGGATTTATTGTGTTGGTGGAGAATCTGAGCTCTTATTTAAGTCAAGAGGCAGGTAGGAAAAAGAAGAACATTTTCTTGTGAGGTAGGAAAGAAAAGAGGGTGCTAAAAATGTACTTGTAAGCAGTGATTACCAGGATGACAAAGGCAGTCAATGGAAATAAAAATTTGGGTGTAGTCTTTGAATTTACTTTCCTGGTTTGTTGGACCCCAAGTGGTCAACAGAAGCTAGTCTTGCAGATGCCATCTGTATCTGGGGCTCAAGTCTGGATCACTTTGATAGTATTGTTTGTCCTTGGAATCCTTTGGGTGTTCTCTCTTTGGGAGGAAGAATGCTAAAAGAATCTGCAGAAAAAAATTATCTAGGTTTTGACAACTGGTTATGGAACAAAGGAAGAAGATATGAAGATCAGAAGCAATTGCACAATTACATATCTAGAAGGATTCAGCAGAGAGAGAGAGCTTGTGTTGGCCATGGGATAAAACATTTTAATCCATATATGGCAAATTTAATGCATCTTAAATTGTGGGGTTTCTGTCTTCAAACAATTTACAGGGACCTTATCACTTAGTCTAATGTCATCATGTTGATGTTCTGACCCCGGGTATAAGGGAACAGTTATGGTTTCTCTTGTTCAGGCCAACTGGATGCTGATCACCAGAAAGATGGGAATGATGCTCAGTCTGATGTGGGGCTTCAGACACTAGCCTCTTCACTGAATTATCTTTAATATTCTTTTGTGAATCATTAAAACTCAAGGTCAGGGGGCTGGAGCGGTGGCTCAACGGTTTTTGCGCTTGCCTAGCAAACATGAGGACCCAGGTTCAAACCCCAGCACCACGTACACAACTGAGTGTTGGAGCAACTAAGGCCATGTGAAAAACTAAATAAAGTTGTTTCTCTCTTTCTCTGTCTCTCTCACTGTCCCTCTCTCTTAAAAAAAAAAACTAACTCAAGAACAATATATAAAATTAGCTTATTTTATCACATCCGAGTTGCACTTTCATTAAGTTCTAAATCCTGAAAAATGGCTCCTGACAAAATCTATGTTCTTAAAAGGAAATTCAACCTCCCAATTTCTCATCCCTTCTGTCATTCACCCAGGCCCTCAAAGATCATTAATATTGACTTCACAACCTCATTTCCTCTGCTAAACAGGTATCATCTTAACAGGGCTCTTTTTGGTCATCACTAGTTCTTATGCTTGTGTTTATACAATCCTATTAAAATATTAGGTTGATGCTTTCCCATTGCCCTGGATTGACACAGCATCATCTAGCAGAATCAATCTAACAGGAGTGGGGAGTAACATCTCAGTTTTAAAAATCAAAACCTTGAGTTTCAATTGAGACACAATGACCACACAAAACCACTTGTGTGTGGCATAACCAGACCTGGAATTGGTTTTTTGATCCCTAGACTGATGATTTTTTTTCACTTTGCTACTTTTGGGTCTAACTCCAAAGCTCAAGAACTATTAAGACTGTAAAGATATAGACAATCTTATATCTCTGTGAGAGAAGATATATAATTCCCAAATTAACTCAGATGTAAAGTAGGAAGACTTTCACTCATCTTAGAGCTGAGGAAGTTTTTACATTTAACCCAGAGAGATTGAAAAACACTGGACTTCACTAACAGCTCTTCATAACATCTACACAAATCATGTGAGCCTGTTTCTAAGAATACTTATATCTGGCTGTCACACTTGATTTCATTTTCTCATGACTGGATTGGCTTTCTTTTGTAATTCTCAAATCACTTTGCTTCCCACTCTTAAAAGTCCTGAGCACAGCAGCTACAGCCTCATGACATAACTTATGCTTGAGAAACACAGAGCAGGATTGAGGCACCTCTCACAGTTTCATGAATACTATTCTTGATCCTGGGACACTCAGTTGCCCGGAAATCTAGTTTAAAAATAGCCAACATTCTTCATTCAAACTCCTTCTTTGCCCAGTTATGGCAATTTCATGAGACAACAACACATTCCAGAGACTTGCCAGTACAATGATTTTTAAAAATAAATATGAATTATTCTTGATTACTGTTAGATAGGTTCATTCCCTCTTTTTCTTTCAGTGACACACTGGCTAGATGTCCTGTAGCTAATGCTGTGACACTGAGTACTCCTGACAATACAATTGGAAAAATGAAAAATCCCATAAGTGTCCCTCTTTACCAGCAGGTAAGAACATAAAAATAAATGTCTTCTCAGTGGTTAATGTTTTGTTCCTCTGGAGATCAATGTCTATTTACATTTACTCACCTCAAGAGGTCAGAGCTATAAATTTTCTAGAGGATAGGAATTAGAAGTCATGAAGCTCTTCAGTTGCATTCAAAAATTTCCAATGAAAGCCCAACATGTTGAAGGCAAATTAAATGGCTACTGAGAATTTCTACTCAACTAATTGACTTTCAACTTAGAACTATTAACTTTGACAAACTTTTTTCTAAAAATATTCCAAAGCTGCAGATTTGGACATGCTGTTCTTCTCCTAAATCTTTCCATATTTTCCCCTCACATCACCTAGAAAATAACTTCAACCCTGTAACATCATTTTCATAATTGGGCTGTACCATCTATCTGCATCTCTTGCCATTACACCCCAACCCCAGGAAGAATTTATAACTCTCTGTGCATCCCAGGCCTCCGTGTAATAACTGATGATATACCTTTTTGCTGAAATGATCCTGCTATTACCCTTCTTCACTGGAAACACCCACCCTTCTTTCTAAGTGCAGCTTAAATGACACTGATCTTTGAAGTTATCTTTCCTGCCTTCCCAAGGTGATGTTGAACATCCTGCCCTGATGCTCCAAGGTGTAGCATATGAAGATATACTCTTATACCCCTCCTCCTCTCCTTTTCATCATATTGTGTTGGATTTGTCTCTCTCCTTCACTAACTTCATGCCAGAGGCAACCTTCTAGAGAGAGGTTATCATATGAGAGAATAAATGATTGCATCCTATTTTCAAAATGCTTTACTCAGCATATAGACTCATAAAGATGGGGGAGTATGGGTAACAAATCTCATATGCTTATTTTCTCTCAAAATATTTTGTATCTTTATATGTCTGCTTTTTAATATTAGAACTGTATGCTTATGCATATTAGTTGGATTCATCCTGATAAACTCATCCAAGTATGACAATTGATTTTGGTTCATAATATCTCCTTTTTTCTATCCACCTTTTCCCTCTCTCTTCCCCCTTTCTCATTTATCAACTCTACTAGCCTTAATTTCACTTAGCTTTTAATTTGTATTTGATTGCTTTTTATGTAATCCTATCTAACCCTTTCTTTTCGTTTCTTTTATTTTACTTTAGCTTTCAAATATGAGAAAACATTCAATCTTTGGATTTCTGACTTTGGCTAATTTCACTTTGCATGATATTCTCCATTTTTATCCATTTACCAGTAAATGCCACAATTTCATTATTTTTAATGTCTGAGTAGAACTCCATTTTGTATGTGTGTGTGTGTGTGTGTGTGTGTGTGTATGTATGTATTTAAATGTCATATATATCACAATTTAATTCATTCATCTATGGGTTGGCATCTGGATTGATTCCATAATTCAGCTATTATAAACTGTGCTGCTATAAACACTGATGTGGCTGTGTCACTGAAGTATGCTGATTTTAGATCTTTGGGGAAATAACCAGGAGAAGGATAACAGGGTCATATGGTAGTTCCATCCCTAGTTGTTTTGAGAAATTTCCATATTGCTTTCCAGAGTGGTTGTACTAGTCTTCAGTCTCACCAACAATGTATCATTCCTTTCTCCTCTCAACCACAACAACATATATTGTTGTTCATATTCTTGATCATTGCTATTCTGATTGGAGTGAGGCAAAATCTTAATGTAGTTCTAATTTGCATTTACCAGATTGCTAGAGCTGTTAAACATGTTTTTCATATATGTATAGGTCTTTGAGTTTCTTCTATTGAGAAGTTTCTGTTAAATTCTTTTGCGCATTTGTTGATTTGATTGTTGGATTATTATTATCTGTCAAATATTGAAAGTGGGGCATTAAAATCTCTGAACATTATTGTGTTAAAGTCTATATCTCCCATTAAATATTTTAATGTTTACCTTGTATATTTACATATTCTGATGCTAGGTGCATATATATTTATGATTGTTGTATCTTGATAATGTGACTCCTCTATCCTTATATAATGATCTTCATCAAATCTGTTTATAGATTTGGACTAGACACTATTTGGTATGAAATAGACTTAACTACTGCTTCTCTCTTTTGGTGTACATTTTCATAGAAGGTCTTTTTCTATTCCTTCACTTTCAGTCTGTGAGAGTCTTAAAGTGAGTCTGTTGTAGGAATCATCTATACTATTTATATTGTAGGTAAATATATATATATGTATGTATATACATATATATATATATAATTGTATATATTTAGGTACACAATGCCTTTTGAATGAAGATTTTTTTAATGGTAGTGTCAGTGAGAGAGATCAAATTTAATTACTTTCTTATGTGGCCTTCGTTACCCCAACACTTCATTGCATAAACAGTGCAGGGGTTGAACTTGCATCCTCGTGCATTCCAGGTAAACACTGCAACTGCCAAGCCACAGCTGTAGCCCATGATTGAATAATTTAATCCATGTACAATTACTGTATCAATCATAGGTAATTATTTACCCTGGTGCCTTTTTTTAAAAGACAGAATCAGTTTTTTTTTTTAATTTTTCGTGTGGCTTTCATCGCTCAAACACTTTTGCAATGTACCTGGTGACAAAATATTACTCAGCAAGAAAGATGAAATAGGGGGATTCAACAATACCAGATCTGAAAACATATTACAGAGGTGTAGTAATAAAAAGCATTGCACTGGCATAAATATAGGTATGAAAACCAATGGAATAGAAGACTCTGAGACAAATCCGCAAATATTGAAACATCTTATCTTTGACAAAGGTGATCAAAATATAACATGAAGGAAAGATGGGCTATGCAACAAATGGTGCTGGACAAACTGGACAGCTACTTGCAGGAAGTTGAAATTAGTTCCTTATCTCCCACCTTGTATAAAAATAAAATCTAAATGGATCAAGAATCTAGAAATTAAATCAGTTACCATAAAACTGCTAGAAGAGAAATTAAGAGCAACACTCCAGCATAAGAGAGTTGGCAAAGACTGTCTCAACAACTCCCAAAGCAAAAGAATTAAAGTCAAGAAGTAATGAGTGGGATGCCATTAAACAAAAAGCTTCTGCTCAGCTAAGGAACTGGTCAAAATTGTGAAGGTACAGCCTAAAGAATGGGAGATAATCATGGCTGAGATTCCTCCAACAGTGCATTAATAGCCATAATTTACAAAGTACTCAAAAAACTTAATATCAAACTCACAAGCAATCCAATCAATAAATGGGCCAGGGAGCTAAACAAAACTTCTCTACAGAGGAAATCAAGAAAACCAATGAAAACGTGAGAAAGTGTTCAAAATCACTAACAGAGAAAAGAACATAAAAATACATTAAGATTTTACCTGACTCCACTCTTATTGGGAAAGTTGAATAATATAAACAGTAACAAATTCTGGAGGCGTTGTGGGGAGATAGGAACACTGGCACACTGTTGATGGAACTGCAGACTACTATAACCACACTGGAAAGCAGTGTGGTGACGCCTGAAAAAATTCATATGGATAGATCCACCATATGACCCAGCTATCTGTTATCTGGATATGTTCCAAGAAGAGCTAGAATCAGCATATTACATTGACAAAGAAAAATAAGTGTTCATAGCAGCTCAATTTACAATAGCTGAGTTATGGAATAAACCCAGATACTCTTCGTTGGATGAATAAATACAAGATACTAGTACACACACACACACACACACACACACACACACACACACACCACTGTGGAATTCTACTCAGTTTCAGAAACAACAATATAACACCCTTTGAAGGTAAATGGAGGCAATGGAAGAAACCATGCTGAGCAAATTTAGCCAAATCCAGACAGCAAGGGTCGAAGTATTCCCTCATTTGTGGAAGCTGTAGCTAAGGCCAAGCTTAGGTGAAAGGTAGATAAACTCATGTAATAGACTCACTAAAGGTGAGTGAAATGGAATAAAAGATATGTAAGGAGAGAGGGGGGATGAGATTTGGAGTAAGGAGAGAGTTGGTGATATAGGGGAGACCCAACAATGTAGCCTACTCATTACTCACTCAGGATGCCAAATAATACCTGTGAGATCATTTAATTCTGGAAAATTCATATGTGTGTGTGTGTGTGTGTGTGTGTGTGTGTGTATATATATATATATATATATATAGAGAGAGAGAGAGAGAGAGAGAGTGATGGAGGAAAGAAATAGAGAGGGAGAGGGAGAGAGTGTTATTCTTATTATAGTTTGGAAATAATGAAGAGTCAAGAGTCTGGGGTGTGGGTGATGAGGGGGTGATACTGGATGAGGATCAAATGCACATCATATTGTTGCTTTATGTACATTTATGATTGCACAACTCAACTGCCCCCCCCCACCAAAAATGTGCCATATCCTTTCAATTCCTGAGACTACATAAATAAGAATCAGATCATCTAAAGGTGCCTGGAATTGTTGGGATATTAGATACATCTTTCAGTTCCTTATATCATCATCATGAAGCTGAAAACGACTGAGTATATGTGTTTATCTCACAGTTCTTATAGTTTCTCTGCACTAAATCAGGAATATGAACTGTATCAAATGCCTTTACTCATGTGCAGGCTTCCACTTCTGATCTTGCAAAGACAACAATTAGCACTGGCCATATTATACATCCACCAGTTTGTTTTATGATATCTAGGGTCATTTAGGACTACAAAGTCAAATCAAATCAGGGTTGGGTCATTATAGAGATAGTTCCTTGGGTGAGATGTATGGAAGTTGTGGCACTTACCTTTCCTGTAAGAACTGGTAGGCCTGTTAACTGGAGGGAGGAATCATGAAGTGCTGAACTCTGGCTCTATCAGGGAGACCTTATATATCTACTATATTGGGTCCTCTTGCAAGTTTGTTAGAACCAAGGCTTCAGTTAACCAATGGAAGTGTGTGCCAATAAGTCTCTTGGAGTAAAGGAACAGAGACTTGATATTCCTATTCCTTTCCTGCACAGCTCCTAGGTGATTTTGCTGCTGGAAGTGTTTACAGTCCTGTTTAAAAGCACTTCTTTCTCTGTGTTCAAGGGAGACTCACATAAATGTATTGCCCTCTGCTTCCAGAAATAAAGTTATAATACAGGAGCTCTGGTGGAAGGTGGGAGAGGGAGTGTCCTCAATGTTTGAGCAAACGACTCCATTCTGACCATGGGTTAATATTTAATTGCCCCTTTAACACCCTTCTGTTACATATTTGGAAACCATATTGCCACATAGCCACTGGAAGAGTATGTCAAAATTCCTTTTTGGGGATACACAAGGATCTGCACTCTTCAAAGCCCTTTCTCTTCACTGTTTTCATGAAATAAAGCCCCTGGAAGTGCTTGATTTTTCTTTCTCAGAATCCCAGTGAATAGAATTTTCTCAGCTATTCTCCAACCCTTTTCAAATAAAATTGATCCATGAATAGATATTTACTTGGTGTTTCTGTGGGTAGATGGAGAGTTGGGGGCTTTCCATTCTTCCGTAGTGCTACCATTGCCTTCAAGACTTAGTACTTGTTAGGCAGAGGTGAATGCAACCTGAGAACATTATACAGCAGTGGGGAGGAAAGAGGGAAAGACAGGTCTATAAGGAACATGAGTTTCTGAACATAAATCTCTGGATTCAACTTCAATCTTTTCCTCCAAAAAATTGAATTAAAATCATTATAATTTTTGTAAAATAATTAAAATATACAAAAAATCAAAAGCATATGTGAATTCAGAGGTTATTTAAATATGAATATGTATATTATGAATTGCTGTATTGTTTATTATTTAGGCAGTTCTTAGCTCACATAAAGATTTTTCAACAGCTTGTAGTCATTGTGATTCACCCCATTCTCAGGGATCTGCAAAAGCTGCCTGGACCAGCTTCTTCAGGCTGAAATTTTTATTTGAGTCATTCTTATTCTTACTACCATTCTCTTCTCTTGGCTATGATAACTTCACAATAGACTTTAGGTCTCAGCTGAGGTACAATCTCCCCAGAAGTCTGTTGAGATGCTTCTCCAGTAGGCATCCCCAGCACTTTAACCTCCTACTGCACATCATGATGCACTGCATGTGACCTATTTGTCTCTGTAAAAGGTCTGAGTTTCAGTACTATAGGGACCTCTAGGTACATGAAGTGGAAGGAGCTGGGACAGAGACTGATTTGCCCATATAAGAAAGCCCTCAAAAGTGAGACAGGGCTGGACCAGTGCCTCAGTGGTTATGATTACAGTGCTTGCCTGGCATGCATGAGTACACAAATCCAAATCCCAGCACCACATACACAACGATGTCTCAGAGCAACAAAAGCTACATGAAAAAAAAAAAAAACTAAATAAAATTGATTCTTTCTCTCACTGTCCTTCTATCTTTAAAATTAAAAAAAAATTTTTTTGAGAGAAGTGTCTTTTTGGGGAATGAGTAATCCGGTTTGTCAGCATCAGATACTTCAGAGGAAGAAGACATGTTGAGTAGGGAATTACAAAGTTGTACACTCTGGGTTATGCAGTATGCCATTTTCAGAAAATCATAAAAGCTTATATAAAATTTTGAGAACTTGACAAGCTTAGGATTCTTCACTGTTTTATAAAAAATAAATGAATTGTATTGATGTGAAGCCAGAAATAGCATTGCTGGCATATTCAACAAAACTGGAATATGCATGTCTCTCTTCACTCCTCTGGTCCTTGCTCATCTGTAAATCCTTAGCATTTAAGCTCCATGCATTAATTTTCCTGTATATGTCCTTAATAAATGTTGGTTGAATGAATAACCTTTGTTCTAGACCAGAATATGGAGTAGATACTAAATATTTTAAGCAATCCTTTTCAAATTTGAATCATTTTGATGATGATAAACAGGTATTAACATCATGATGTCTGGGGTAGCTACTCTCACTCCGGCTCTGACTCATATCAAGCTTGGGGTCAGAGATGCTGAAAAGTTCAGAGATGTCATATTCACACAGTTCTTGGTAACAAAACCAAATTGATTATATTTTAGCATTGTAATATCACTTTCAACATGATCTGATTTGAGAGATTCAAGATGGTGGCAACCCCACCAGCAGTGACTCCGAGACGCTCCTAAGAATCACCTCACTCTGCCAAACTGCACGTAGATTCCCATGGTATGACAAAGCTCCCAGTGTGGGGGAATATTAACCCACACTAATTATTTTTAACTCCAAAGGATTAGTATGGTGCATTAATGAATATAAAGGAGGAAGTTTCTGGCACCTGCGTGACAGGCCCCACACCAGGGGGAAGGGGAGCTTCCCCAGAGGGGAGGAAACGGAGCTAGTTTCCTAATCAAATACCCTAATCTGGCCGTGAAATCCCTCATCTGATTGATCTTAGTTTACATGAACTTGGAACAAATTTATGGGAATTAATTGCTCACATTAGCAAACTTACAACTGTTCCTGCCAGCAGCAGCAGCCGGATCACCATTGTGATGTTTCCATGAGGGCGGGGCTGGATGATCAGCAAAAAAAAGTTTTGGGGTCTCAGCTTCCATGGTCAGAAAACCAGAATCTACCAAACTCCCTGATGTGACTGAACTTAATTTACATGAACTTGGAATAAAGCTTTGGGAATTAATCATTCACATTAGCGAAATTACAGCTGTTCATGCAACCGGCAGCAGCCCACTCACCATTGTGACATTTCCCTTGGGACGGGGATGGCGGATCAGCAAAAAACGGTCTTGGAGTCTCAGCTGCCATGATCAAAAAACCAGAATCTACTGGCCTGAGTATTGGCTATCTCCCAAAGGAGCTGTGTGGTGCTGGGATCTCCCTCTCCACCTCCAGTTGCTGCCAGTGGAGCTGGGGGAGGAGAAGATTGGACACAAGGCTAACCTCTTCCTCCCTTATACTCTAAGATCCTGCTATCTAAAGAAAGAGGCACTCTTCAAAACAATCACTTGCTTGCTATCATAATATATTGTGAGAGCTCTCTAAAACAAAACTGCTACCATTGGTGCTAGTTACCAGCACGTCTATTTTAGTTGAAATGGGCTAGTATTTGCACCTATATCCTCTCAAGATCTCTCAGACCAGTCTGGCATTTTTAGGTCTGTCTTGACCAAATAGCTACACATCACAATGAAGCAAAGCCATAAAAAGTTCCAATTACTCCAGCAAGAGTAACAAGGTTGAACTACAAGTCACACTCTTTGATTTTGAAAATGAGAAGAAGAAAAATAACAGCCTTCCGCAACCCCACAGCTCTCCACCCAAGGACCCCATAGCTGGTGCCCTAGATGAAAACCAAAGATATTGTATCAACATTAGGATTAGTAATTCAATCAAAGAGTTGAGAGATGAAATAAGGAAAGAGATCAGAGAAAAATTTCAAGAGATGAGAGACAACTTCTACAGAGAAACAAAGGAGCAATTCCATAAAATGAAAGGTCAGCTATACAAAGAAATAGACATTTTGAAAAGAGATGTAGCAGAGCTATCAGGATTGAAAAACACAGTTAAGCAAATCAAATCTTCACTGGATGATACCAACAACAGAGTATACTCTATGGAAAATAGAACTTCAGCCCTTGAAGAACCAATATCAGAAAATGAAGATCGGCTAAGCATTCTTGAACTCAAAGAAGATAAACAAGAGAAACAACTTATATTACATAATCCGAATTTCCAAATAATATTTGATGAAATGAGGCTTAATAATCTGAGAATCATTGGCCTGGAGGAAAACTCCAAACAGCAAATAAGAGGCTTCAAGAACCTTTTAAGCAAAATCATAAATGAGAACTTCCCTCATCTTACAATTTATCCGGAATATCACATCCAAGATGCTTATAGAACACCAAATAGACCTAATCAATTGAGAAACTCACCAAGACATATCATACATAAAATGAATAACAGAGAAATTAAACAGAGAATTCTAAAAGTAGCTAGAGAAAAGCCCCAAATCACATTCAGAGGCAAACCAATTTGGATGACTATGGATTTTTCAGAGCAAACAATGAAGGCCAGAAGAGCTTAGAACAGTATCTTTCAAGTGTTGAAAAATAACAACTTCCACCCAAAGATAATGTACCCTGCAAAACTCAGCTTCAAATGTGATGGGGAAATTAAATACTTCAATGATAAACTCAAGCTAGCAAGATACATGAACACAAATGCTGCACTATAGAAAATTATCAGGGATGTTCTCCATTCAGAAGAAAATGCCAATGATACCCTAAATCCTTAAACAAGGGCATGTCAATAATCATATTATACACAAATTGACTTCCAAGATGACTCAAAACTCTGTAATTGTTACAAAGTCTGAGACTCAGTCTCCCATATCTATTCTAACTTTGAATGTGAATGGACTCAATGCCCCAATTAAAAGACGCAGACTGGCCAATTCGATCAAAAAACAAAATCCAATGATATGTTGCCTGCAAGAGACACATTTGTCACACAAAAATAGACAAAGGCTGAAAGTGAAAAGATGCCAAAATGTCTACCAGGCCTGCAGCCCAAAAAAACAGCTGTCATGGCAATTATAATTTCTGACAAAATTAATTTCCAACTAAAACTAGTCAGAAAGGACAAAGAGGGTCACTTTATAATACTAAAAGGGGCAGTCCATCAAGAAGATATAATGATAATTAACATTAATGCCCCCAATTACAACCCACCCAAAATATACAGAAAAAAATACTTATGGACATTAATCCCCTCATTGATCTCAACACAATAATTCTGGGGGACTTCAGCATACCACTGTCAACTCTAGACAGACATCAAAGCAAAACATCAATAAAGACATCTCCAATCTGAGCAATTCTGTTAATCAATCAGGCTTAACAGATATCTACAGACTATCCCATCCTAAGACAGCTGGATTTACCTTCTTCTCAGCAGCTCATGGGTCCTTCTCTAAAACAGACCACATCTTAGTTCACTGAGATAATCTTAACAAATATGAAAAAGTGGATATAATCCCATGTATTCTGTCAGATCATAATGCTATGATCTTAGCAATCAACAACAAGAGAAACAACAGAAACTACCCAAACACTTAGAAATTGAACAATTCCCTCTTCAAAGAAGGATGGGTAAAAAAGGAAATAATACCAGAAATTAAGAAGTTTTTGGAACTGAATGAGAATGAGGAAACAACATACCGAAATCTCTGGGACAGTATGAAGGCATTCTTATGAGGTAAATTTATAGCACTGAGTGCATACATCAAAAATCTAGAAAGAGATCAGATAAATAGCCTTATGCTTCAACTCAAATGACTACAAAAGGAGGAACAGTCCAACCCCAAATCAGGAAATTACCAAAATCAGAGCTGAAATCAATGAAATTGAGAACAAAACATAAAACTATACAAACTATTAACAAAATTAAGAGTTGTTTCTTTGAAAGAGTGAACAAAATTGACAGACCCCTTGCCAACCTCACCAAAAGCAAGAAATGAAGCAAATCAACTAAATCAAAGTTGAAAATGAGGATATCACCACAGACTCACCCAAGATCCAGAAGATTATCAGAACATATTTTGAAAATTTATAGTCTGCCAAGTTTGATAACTTGGAGGATATGGACAGGTTCTTGGACATATATGACATCCCTTCTTTAACACAGGAGGACATTGAAAATCTAAACCAACCGAAATTGCAGCAGCAATCAAAGCTCTCCAAAAAAGAAAAGCCCAGGTCCCAATGGATATACAGCAGAATTTTACCAAGCCTTCACAGAAGAAATAACACGGATCCTTTACAAGCTCTTACAGGAAATTGATAGAGTGGGATCACTCCCAAACACTTTTTTTAAAAATATTTTATTTTTGAACAACCTTACAAGATTTTAACAAAACAATATAAAATGTGTATAAGATGTGTATAATTGCAATATTCTGGATATTGCAATTATCCCCAGGAGTACCCCCCCAATTACCCTCCCTTATCCCTCCCTTCCCCTTCCCATTATAACTCTAAAAGGCTATGGAAACAACCCCGATGTCCCTCACTGGAAGAATGGATCCAAAAACTGTGGTACATTTATACCATGGAATATTACACAGCAATTAGAAACAATGATATTGCAGCCTTCGAAGGTAAATGGATGGCTATGGAAGAGATCATGATGAGTAAAATCAGCTTAACCCAGAGATCTGATCTAAGGGTCGATTGCCTCCACTCATCTGTGGAGGTGGGGACTAGACCCTGGACAATGAGAAAGTTGGTCTAGTAACACGAGTTAAATCCCAAATACTTTTTATGAAGCAAATATTACACTGATTACAAAACCCAACAAAGACATGTTAAGGAAAGAAAAGTACAGACCAATTTCCGTGATGAACATTGATGCAAAAATCCTTAATAAAATTTTAGCTAATCAGATAGAAAAACACATTAAAAAGATAATACATTATGATCAAGTGGGCTTCATTCCAGGAAAACAAGGCTGGTTCAACATATGCAAATCAATAAATGGAGTTCACTGCATAAAAAGAATTAAAAAGAAAAATCATGTAACCATCTCAATTGACACACAGAAGGCATTTGATGAAATTCAACACTACTTTATGCTCAAAACTTTGGAAAATATAGGGATCAAGGGAAGATACTTTAACTATGTCAGATCCAATTTTGACAGATCCATAGCCAACATTATCCTCAATGGATAAAAACTGAAAGCATTTCCACTGAATTCAGGAACAAGAAAAGACTTTCCACTTTCCCCACTCTTATTCAATATAGTCCTTGATACCCTTGCAAGAGCTATCAGGCAAGACAAGGAAAGCAAATGTATTCATATAGGAAAAGAGGAAGTTAAGTTATCTCTATTCACTGATGACATGATTCTATACTTAGATGACACAATAACATCAGCCAGAAAACTCTTAGAGCTTATAGATGATTTCAGCAAAGTAGCTGGCTATAAGATCAACTCCTGTAAGTCTCTAGCTTTCCTTTATTCCAGCAACAATTTCGCAGAAGAAGAAATCAGGAAATCTCTCCCATTCACCATCTCCTCCAAAAAAATGAAATACTTCAGCATTAACCTTTCAAAGGATATTAAAGACCTCTACAAAGAAAACTATCAAACACTAAGAAAAGAAATTACAGAAGATCTGAATAGATGGAAAAACATTCCATGCTCATGCTTAGGCAGAATCAATATAATAAAAATGGTCATTCTACCCAAAGCCCTATACAGATTTAATGCAATCCCCATCAAGATACCAATGGCATTCTTCACAGATATGGAAAAAGCAATTATCAGGTTCATATGGAATAACAGGAGACCCAGACTAGCTAAAACAGTACTCTACAGGAAGGAAGAAGTATGGGGTATCTCAATCCCTGACCTGATGTTATACTACAGAGCTGTAGCAAAAACAGCATGGTATTGAAATAAAAACAGAACCGAAGATCTGTGGAACCAAATAGAAGATCCTGAGACAAACCTCCATATATTTAACTATTTGATATTTGATAAATGGGACAAAAGCATAATGTGGAAGAAAGATAGCCTCTTCAACAAATGGTGTTGGACAAATTGGACAGCCATGTGTAGATAACTGAAGCTGGACCCTTATCTTTCACCCTGCACAAAAATTAAATTAGAATGGGTCAAATATCTGGATATCAATCCAACAACTTTAAACTTACTAGAAAAAGAAGTAGGGTCAAATCTACAGGATGTAGGAGTCGGCAGCACCTTCCTCAACAAAACCCCAATGGCTCAAGCAGTAAAGTCAAGAATAAATGAATGGGATGCAATTAAACTAAAAGTTTTTGCACAGCTAAAGTTCTAGTCAAGACAATTAAAAGAGAACCAACAGAATGGGAGAAAACCTTTGCCTGCTACCTCGGACAGATGGCTAATATCCAGAATATACAAGGAACTAAAGAAACAAAACACCAAACTCACAAATAATCCAATCAATAAATAGGCTGCAAATCTTAAAAGAGTCATCTCACCAGTGGAAGTCCAGAAAGCAGATAAATATATGAGAAAATGCTCTACATCATTAGTTATAAGGGAAATGCAAATCAAAACTTCAAAGAGATACCACCTCACTCTTGTTAGAGTGGAAAAATGAAAAAATCGAACAACAGATGCTGGAGGGGCTGTGGGAAAAGAGGAACACTGTTACACTGCTGGTGGGACTGCAAACTGGTTCAGTCACTCTGGAAAGCAGTGTGGAGAATCCTCAAGTAACTAAGGATGGAACCACATTATGACCCAGCTATCCCACTCCTGGGTATTTTCCCAAAAGAATTAGAATCAGCATATTGTAATGATGTTGCTTCATCAATGTTTATAGTAGCTCAATTTACTATAGGTAGATTATGGAACCAACCCAGATGCCCCTCACTCGATAAGTGGATACAAAAACTTTGGTATATATACTCAATGGAATACTACTTGGCTATTAGAGAAGACTATATTATGGCTTTTGAGATCAAATGAATGGAGTTGGAAATAATTATGCTAAGTAAAGTATCCCAATCTCAGAGACTCATGGGCCTCTCTCATCTTTGGAAGCTAGAATACATTGGGAAGCAGTATGTTAGAGGGCAATGCTAATAATAACTTCAAATTGCATGATTCTTTTCACAATAGGGAGACGAATCCCTAGGATACTGGGAGGCATAGGCTGGGGGACAGGTTCGAGGCAGGGCTTAGGAAAATCACCTAGGAGACTGGAGGAACCAAATATAGGGGAATCATCTCAGAAAGTGATGTCTGACCTCCACAAGATATCCATTTAACTCAGAGGTTCTTCTGGGGGAAGCAGCAACATGTGGGAAACCAAGCTGGGCATTCATGACATGGCATTAGCCCTAGATAACTAAGTATATATTCATTTGTTCTGGAATATTTTATAATGTTTCCCCCTCAATTGTAACTCTATATCATCCAATAGATAATAAAGAAATAAATTAAATTTTAAAAATGATCTGATTTGGGGCTCTATTGGTGGCTCAGTAGTGGGGCACTTGCCTGCCATGCACGAGGACCTGGGTTTGGGCCCAAGCCCCATAAGCACAAATGGGTGTCAGAGGGGTAAAAACCAGATAAGAAAACAGATGAGGTTGATTTTCTTTTTCTCACTCTCTCTCTCCCCCTTTACAAAAATAATAATAATAAAAAAATGTGCCCTGGTTCTCTTGATCTCTAACTAGAAAAAAAGGATCCTTCATCAGAATGGGAGTTCCTAATCACTGAGCATCCTGGGTGTGACCAGAAGTCCCATTACAGTACCTATAGCTCATGATGAAGCTGGAAAAAGAGTCTTGGGTTTGAGATCAGAAAACCTCTGAGCCTGTGGTGGTAGAGTGTGCTTGAACATTTCTAAGATGCTCTCTGGACCTTTTCCTACTTGCCCTAATGAGTAACATTTCTGCTCATCAGACCATTTGTCTTTAGCAAGTGGTCACTTGACTTAAATTAAATCTGGGCAATCCTCTTCGAGGGTGCACACTCACATGATATTTTCTTGCTCCTTCCTTGGCCAGGCTAAGAGTTTTCAAATCTTTTCATTTTTCTTCCATTTTCTCCCAAACCTCACCGTACAATCTGCCTAAAAGTACCCAGTAATATCTGTGCCTGAATGCTTTTGTTGTTTTGAAATTTCGTCTGCCATATAAATTACTCCATCATCCACAAGGTTGGCTTCCTATAAATCCACATGCTTGTACACAGTGTATCTGATTGTTTTCAATGGTGTAACAATAATGCCTTTTCCTCAAATTTCCACTAGAGTCCTCATTTCTCATCTTACACTAGTTATCTAGTTTTCTGTACCACTGAGCTTTCCTCGGGATTGTCCATTTTGTTTCACTTACATTGTAGGATTTTTGTAGTCTGCTCTATCAAACTCTTCCAACCTTTGCAAGTTCCAAAATCATTTGTATGTTTTCAAGTATTTGTCGTTAGCAATAGCCCTGCTTCCTGGAGCTAATTTTCTGCCTTAGTCTATTTTTATTAGTATAATGAAACATTTGAGTCTGGGGAACTTTATAAAGAAGAGGATTTTTTTTGGCTCATGATTTTAGAGGTTCTAGGTCAAGGGTCTAGGTGTAATGATGACAGTCTTCTTGTTAGTAGTGTCTGGTGGTGGTGCAAGACATTACATGGCAAGAGACAGGGAGTATACCATGCTTGTATCTATTCTGACCTCTTCACCAATGATCGAGCCGGTAGTTGCATAGGCTATCTTTCTTCCATGTTATATTTTGATCTTCTTTGTGAAAGACCAGATGTTTAAAGATTTGTGGATTTGTTTCAAAGTCTTCTGTTCAATTCTACCAGTTTTCTTGCCTATTTTGATACCAGTTCCATGCTGTTTTTACTACAGCTCTATAGTATAGTTTTAGATCTGGTATTGCAAATCTACCTGTTTTGTCTTTCTTACTGAGTAATGTTTTGGCTACTCTGGGTTTCTTGTTCCAAATGAATTTGAGAACTGATTTTTCTATATTTGTGAAGAATGACATTGGTATTTTGATGGGGATTGCATTGAATAGGTACAGTGCTTTTGGCAGAATGGCCATTTTAACTATATTGATAATGCCAAATCAAGAACATAGTGTATCTTTCCATCTTCTCAGGCTTCAATTTCTTTCATCAATGTTTGATAGCTTTCATTGTACAGGTCTGTTACTTCCTTTGTTAGATTAACTCCCAAGTATTTTATTCTTTTTGAGGTATAGACAGATTTCCTGATTTCTTCTTTGGTCACATGACTGTTAGAGTGTAAGAAAAGCTACTGATTTATGGGTATGAATCTTGTATCCTGCCGTTTTGCTAAATCCCTTTATAAGCTCTGGAAGTCTTTTCATGGAGTTTCTCAGGTCTTCTAGATATAGAATCCCATCATCTTCAGATAGTGATATTTTAAACTTCCTCTTTTCCTATTTGTATCCCTTGGTTTTCCTTGTAATTGCTCTTGTAGGTTTTGAGGACTATGTTTAATGACAGGGGTGAGATTAGAGAGTCTTGTCTTGTTCCTGAG
>PVKS010026776.1:0-28247 GCA_004027875.1 Aplodontia rufa
TTTTTTTTTTTTTAACACATGTTAAGCACATACTTCGCCAGGTGTCTTCAGTCTCAGCCCCAAGCTCTCTTAATTGTTGATAAATGCTTTCCAGAGTACTATAGGAGAGGATTAGAAATGCCAACTAGAGGGCTGGAGAGGTGACTCCGTGGTAGAGCACCTGCCTGGTCTGAGTTAGGACCCAGGTTTGATCCCTAGCACCACATACATACACAACTAAGTAGAGGAAAAGCAAAAACCAGATGAAGAAATAAAATTGATTCTGTCTCTCTCTCTAAAATATAAAAAAAACAAAAAATGAAATCCCTTAGGAGTCAACATATATTAATTTTTTTCTTTTAAAGAGAGAAGGGGAGAGAGAAAAATCAATTTTTATTTATTTTTAAATCTGGCCTTCATTTCTCCCACACTTGGTTGTGTATGTGGTGCTGGGGTTTGAACCCAGATCCTTGCGCTTGCCAGGTAAGTACTTAACTTTAACCGCTGAGCCACCACTCTAGCCCTAATAGGAGGTGACATTACCTCTGAGAACTGAATGATGAGGAGGAGGTGGGCATCAGCAATGTTGATAAAAAGCATCCAGGCAGAGGCAGGTATTGCCAAAGACCTAGGGGTGGATAAACCTGGGGAGGGCTTAAAGCTACATAGGAGAAGGAGATCCGAGAGAGCTGCGCAGTGGAAACGCTGGAGCTCAAGCCAGCAGATGAGATTGTGAAGGAGATGCCTGAGAGATGAGAGGAAAACCAAACAAGTTCAGAGTGAGGCAACTGAAGCAAGAGTTTTAAGGAGGGTCTGAATATCGTGGAGAGGCTGAGGCAGAGGAGAACTGTTGAGCAAACCTTGGATTTGGCAATAGACATTTAAAAATTGCATTCTTAGGGAAGGGGTGGGAACAAAGCCTGTGTGGCGTGGCCCGTGGAGGGCATGTGAGGGGAAGCAATGGAGATGGACTATGTAGGTGGCTCTTCAGGGTTTTCAGTATGTGAGGAAGAGTGGACACATAGAGGTTGGTTGTATGGGAAAGTGGATCCCAGGGAAATATTGTTCAGTGTAAACATTTTATCAAAATATGTTTATAAAAGTACATGCCTTTTTTTGTTTTTCATGTGGCTTTCATTACTCTGACACTTCGTTGTGTACGTGGTGCTGGGGTTCAAACCCGTGTCCTTGTGCACCGCTGTAGTCCCAAGTACATACTTTTAATTTTAATAAAGATAGGAGATTCTAGCATGTATTTTCTGATGTGAATGTATAAGTGGGGAAAGAGAAACCGATGCTGCGGAAGAGGTATGGCTCCAGATCTTCCTAGGTGGATGCAAGGTCTTGGGGGTGGTCTCCATTGTCATGGGAGAGAGCAGTGAGGTTGGGTAAGGATGGGGTGTGGGGTAGCTGAGGGAAGATCTGCCTGAGTGGGTCTGTGTTCCCAGTGACCTGTGAAGTAGGGTCATCACTGGGAGTCAGGATGGTGGAGTGGAAGACTCAGGGGAAAGGAGAAGAAAATGAAAATGAATAGTCTTTTTTTTTTTTTTTTTTAAGAGAGGAGGACAGTGAGAGAGAGAGAGAGAAACAGAATCAATTTTTATTGAGTTTTTCACATGGCTTTCGTTGCTCTGACACTTAGTTGTGTATGTGGGTGCTGGGGTTTGAACCTGTGTACTCGCACATGCTGGGCAAGTGCTGTAACTGCTGAGCTTCAGCTCCAGGCCCATTAATAGTCTGTTTTAAAAGTGAAAACCAAAGATGATACAGAGGTAGAAGAGGCCAATGTTGAGGGCTCATTGGAGATCTGTTGCTCTGAATTTCAAGTGCAGCCAGGGGGTTTGGGGTACAACTCGGTGGTAGAACACTTGCCTGGCATGCCTAGTCCCCTAGTCCCCAGCACTGTAAAACAACAACAACAACAACAAAACCTAACAACAACAAACTGATGACTATTGAAAAGTATTTCAAAACCAGAAGATATATTATGAAAATTACTTAAGATTGAACTTTCCACAGATACCCATAGTTAACATTTTGTGGGTATTTCCCACATGCATTCTTTTTTAATAAAATTTTTTATTTTTTTATTTGTTCGATATAGTCTTGTGCATTGAAGGGAATCATTGTTACTTATCATGCATACACAGATATTGACAAAGTAAGTTAAGGGTGATCCTAGTACAGGATCTCCCTCCTTCATTTGTTCCCCGCTCTCATGTCTCCTCTGTACTACCCCCATACTGTAGACAGAAATGAGCATATACATGTATGTTAATTTTTGAAATTTCTGAGTTTCTGTGCCTGCCTGTGTGTAGTTGGACTTCTCATGGGAGTCGAGTGTTCCCAGTAGATTCATTCTTTTTTTTTTTTTTTTAAAAAGAAAGAGATATTCAATTTTATTTAGTTTTTCATGTGACTTCTGTTGCTCCAACACTTTGTTATGTATGTGGTGCTGAGGTTCGAACCCATGGGCTCACACATGCAAGGCAAGCACTGTAACTGCTGAGCCACCACTGTAGCCCCAGAAACATTGTTTTTAAAGGTGAGATTACATTCTTTTCCTAAGGTTGATCTTGAAATCCTGGGCTCAAGCAATCCTACTGCCTCAGCCTTCCAAATAGGTGGGATTGCAGACAGGTACCACTGTGCCTGATTCCCCTGTGATTTGAGTTTATGGGTTTTGCTCTTATATTTAGGTCTTTAACCCATTTTGAGTAAAATTTGTATGTAGTGTGAGGTAAGGATCCAATTGAATTCTTTTGTTTGTGGAAATCATTTTCCCAGCATCCTTTGTTAAAAAGACTATTTTTTCCCCCTAGTTTTTTACCTTAGCACTCTTATTAATAAGTTTCTTAGGCCATTACTAAGTTGCTGAGGTTGGCTTTGAACTTGAAGTCCTCTTGCCTCAGCCTCTCAAGGTGCTAGGATTATAGGCGTGCACCACCACACCTGGCCTTAATTTTGTTTTTGGATTTTTAAATGTTAAGTGTATAAAAATATAATTGATTTCTGTATATAAATCTTATATTCTGCAACCTTTTTGAATTTGTTAGTTTTAATACTTTCTTAGTGGATTTTTTTTTTATTTTCTATGTATAAGGTGATGCCATTTATTTTTCTATGCTAAAAGGCTCTTATTTCTTCATGTTGTCTGATTGCCTTGGCTGGAACCTTCAGTACAATGTTGAATAGCAGTGACAAGAACAAGATATGTTTGCTCTGATTTGAACATTGCACAATTTATACATGTATCCACACATCTCATGGTACTTGATAAACAAACAGTTTTTATGTATCCGTTAAAAGAAAAGTGGTGGGCTGGAGCGGTGGCTCAGCAGTTATAGCACTTGCCTGGCATGCACAAGGACATAGGTTCGAACCTTAGCACCTCATACACAATGAAGTATCAGAGTAACGAAAGCCACGTGAAAAACTAAATAAAATTGATTCTCTCTCTCTCTCTTAAAAAAAAAAGCAAAAAACAAAAGTGGCAAGGACATCCTTGTCTTGTTCATAATCTTAGGTGAAAGTCAGACTTTAACTATTAAGCTGTGGGTTTTAGTAGATGTCCTTTATTAGTCATGGAATGTCCCTTCTCTTCCTAGTTTGATGAGCATTTTTTTTTTATTATGGAAGGGGTTGGATTTTGTCAAATGCTTTTTTCTGTGCTTATTCAAAAGATCATGCAAATTTTATCTTTTGTTTTACTGATATGATTAATTGATTTTTTTAGATATTAATAAACTTTGCTTTCCTACTGTCAGACTTCTGAAAGTTTAACATGTAATCCATACTCACTTAAAAAAAAAAAAAAAGAGGGGCTGGAGCGGTGGGGCTCGGGGGTTGCAGCGCTTGCCCGGCATGCGCGAGTACACAGCACCCACATGCACAACTAAGTGTCAGAGCAGTGAAAGCCGTGTGAAAAAATCAATAAAAATTGATTCTACTTTTCTCTTTCTCTCACTATCCTTCTCTATCTCTCTCTCTTAAAAAAAAAAGAAAAAAGAAAAAAGACATCAACACTGCCACCCAAAAGAATATGAGAAAAAGCCTCGTTCCTCTTGTTTTAAGTGCTAAGGAACTTGGTCACATGGGACTGTGATTGATATTCTGTGTACATATATATTTCATAATAATTAAATGAATACATGGATTTCATTTACATTCTTCAAATAATTGGGGTTTGGTTTTTTTTTTTTTTGGTCTTTTTAAGTTGAGTTATGGTGTCCCTAAGTTGCTTAGGCTGCCTTTGAACTTGATTGTGATGCTCCTGCCTCAGCCTCCTGAGTAGCTTGCAAATAGTTTTTAAGAGAGTATGTAGAAAATAGTGCTGGTGGCAAGAATGTCATTCAATACGTTTAATCTGAAAGTTAATAGAATTACATTTTATAATTATATAGTGTATTTAGATACTGCTTATATTCAAAAAGTTTCTTATCACTTTTGTACCCCTTGATATATTTGGTGATTCTGGTTGTATCTCAGTTACAAGATTTACTTTGTCATGTCAGATATACCATAGGACAGTGTTATTTATTTTTTACCACAGTCTGCCCATACTGGGGGTCTTTGGGTTTTCAAATTTTTGATAAACACAGTCATAAAGTAAGAGGATAGATGATTTTTATAGTCTCTCACCTTTGGGATTGCCCTCAGTTTCTTATCAAGGCAGCTAGGTCTTGGTAATGTGCTTTAGAGAGGGGGGTGCTTAGGAAAATAAATGCAGCTTCTGCACCTGCTTTTCTACCCTGGGGCACTTTCTGAATCTTGGGATGGGGCAAGAGGCTGAGGAAGCTGGTCAGAACGGCTGCAGAAAGACACAGAAGTTTGCAGAGTTTTAGGCAATCTCATGGAACTAGGGAGATAAGAAATTTGAGTAGAAGGGCTGCTAAGGCAGTCAGAACCCAGAGGTCAACACCCAGAGGTAGGGAAGGTTCAGAGAAGTGAGCCTGAAGTTCAGAACTGTTTCTCTTTGAGGTATTTGCTGACTAAGTTGTTAGAGCTGTTCAGAAAGCTAAGACGTTAAAACACAGCTGCACAGAAGAGCCAGGCGTTTGGTATATAGAGAGACAGAAACTGGAATCTGAGGCCCACCAAGGAGGAGGGGCTCTAATATACACTACAGAATTTCCCTTGCTTCTCTGGAAGGTCAGATCATGCACAGTCAGAGCGTGCAGATCAGCCTTGGGTCAGCTCAGTGCATTGCAGTGCTCTGCCCTCCCCTCTGCAGCCTGAGCAGAGGGCAGGTGGTAGGTACCCTCCCTGGAGGGCACCAGAATGCTTCTGGGGATGGTGATCTGTTCCATGAGCCATGTGCATTTACTTTGTTAGCATGTCCTAAGTTAGATGCTTATAATTTGTGCAGTTTTTTTGTGGGCACAGTATACACTCAGTTGCTTTGAAGTTTCCACCTAACAGCTTGTGAGAACAGAATAGAAGACCTCTGACAGATTTCTCTTTGAAATTGCCTTCAGATTTTACCAGCCAACCAGCTATTCTTTATAAAGAGGAAAAGGCAAACATCAAGGTTTGTCGCTCCTTAGAACTCATACTAACTGTTGATTCCTTTTAAATTCACAAGAATTTTCATGTAGGATTGTCAGGCTCAGACCCGCAAGTCTCAGCCTGGGTTTTTCTTTTCTTTGAGTGAATGGTAAGGGCTCGTTTGAAGGACTGGATGGGGCCCTGATGCACCATGTGCTGACTATCAAATGGTATGGGAGGCTTTGTCTTTGTTTTTGGTACATGAAAAGTTCTTATCTGAACTACCCGCCCCCCCAAATCCACATTTCTTGGGTTAACATGAAGAAAGATTTAATTGCATGGCTCTTTTGAAGCATGAAAAAAGGAATGCCACAATCCTGA
Source organism: Aplodontia rufa (assembly GCA_004027875.1). Taxonomy (NCBI): domain Eukaryota; kingdom Metazoa; phylum Chordata; class Mammalia; order Rodentia; family Aplodontiidae; genus Aplodontia; species Aplodontia rufa. The sequence continues at coordinate 5,848 of PVKS010026776.1, forward strand.
CTGGAAAAAAGAACCTTTCATAGAAGAAAACCTCAAGTGATACATACACCCTTTGTGCACAGGAAAAGTGGGAGGAGTTACTGCCTGGCAGGAAGGACAGAAGGACCCCTGCCTGAATGGTGAGGGATGGTCAGGCCTGCTTGATTTGCCTCACTCCTGGGCTTGCTCTTGTTGTCCTGTTTTCCAGTCTAATGGGGTTTTCTTGGTTGGTTTGTTTTTAAACCTTGGTTTAATTCTCTTCTTGCTTCTTTCTCTCTCCCTCCCCCTCATGTGTGCTCTCTGTCTCTCTGTATATGTGTGTGTATATAAAAATAAATATATATATATACACACACATATATATTACTTATATTTATATTTATCTACATACATCTATATATTTATTTATTTTTCCAGTGCTGGGGATTGAACCCAGAGAGTTTCAAGTCATGGGCTCTACTACTGAGCTACACTCCCAACCCCCATAATATCTTTCTCAGTACTGGTCAGAAACAAATGAGAAACGTTTTTTTCCTTTCTTTTCCTTTTCCATTATCAGCCTTGCAAATGCTAGGCAAGTAGTCTACCACTAATCTACATCCGCAGCCTTTTAAAAAAGAATTATTTTGGGACAGGGTCTCACTGAGTTGCCTAGGTTAGCATCAGACTTGGCCAATCCTGTCTTAGCTTTCCAAGTAGATGGAATTACAGGTGTGCATGTGTTCCTGCCTGGCAGCAACATTTCTTTAGGTTGTATAATACAATTGTTTTTGGGTTGCAGCCTTAGCTCAGTCTTAATAACATCAAAAAGTTTCTACTTTTAACAGTTTTCTGCCATTGTCGGCTTACCCAGTTTCTGTTTTTATTTGTGTGTGTGTGTGTTACTGGGGATTGAACCCAGGAGCATTTTATCATTGAACTACATCCCCGCCTTTTTATTTTTTATTTTGAGACAGGGTCTTAATAAGTTGCTGAGGGTCTTGCTAAGTTGCTGAGACTGGCTTCCAACTTGTCATCCTCCTGCCTCAGCCTCCAGAGTCACTGGAATTACAGTAGTATACCACTATGCCCTGTTCTAGCATTTTTTTCTTTTCTTCTGAATTCTAAACTATTTGTTCCAGAAATAAGTTAAGTGTAAAATCTCTACTTCTAATTCCAAATGAGTGGATGTAGTAGAAGCTCTTTATTTTCATTGTATTTGGTCTCATTCTATGACTTTCAAATTTAATGTGCCATCTGTTGGTTATATGGTCATCATCAGATGCTCAGAGTAGAGCACTAGTTTATTATTTTGTATGTTTTCTGTATATGAGTTTTAAAAATAGCTTCTTTGAGTTGGTATAGGCATTAAGTAATTTAGTCAATTGATAATTGAACTGCCTGGACCAGTAAGCCCTCTATGTATGTTGACTGTCCTCATGTCCTGTTCCTGTGATTGGCCCTGAACTTACTGTCTTCCCTTGCCAGGTCCAGAGGGGTTACAGTCAGGTTAAAGATTATGGTAGTTTCCAGTGTGGCCAGTGGATTAGTGAGTTTCCCAAAATCTTGCATAAAAAACATGTGAATTACATCAGAACTCAGAGATAAAAAAACCCAAAACAACCCCCCCCCCCAAAAAAATCCAATAAACCTTGAACCTAGAGCCTGAGTATTTATTTATGAATTAGGAAACCCAGGAGGTTGGGGAAAAAGAAGCTCTTCAAAGGGGTCCATGATGTGTGTACCAGGGGGCTGTGCTGATTTATTTTTGAATTACATGAGGGCATCCTTTGAAGCTCCTCCAGTCTCTCTCTTCTCTTTCCTGCCCAGCCTCCCCATGCCCCACCCTGCCCAAAAAGTGTCTTAGAGGCACCTTATGTAGATGACATATTGTATACAAGCAAATATCACTGCTTTTTGCCCATGACCCCACCTCTAGTACAACGAAGCACAGTTAGCTTAGGAAATCGAAGAGTGAGCTTAGGAAATGGAAGAGTGAGACTGAGGTTAAGTTTAATAGGGGACAGGCAGGGGTAGAGCAGTGGTTCGGTGGTTACGGTGCCTGCCTGGCACACATAAGTACATGGGTTCAAACCCCAGCACCATGTACACAACCAAGTGTCGGAGCAACAAAAGTCACATGAAAAACTAAATAAAAAATTGATTCTGTCTTCCTCTCTCTCTCTCTCTCTCACTGGCCCTCTCTCTTAAAAAAATAATAGGGGATGAGCACTATTGGCAGTCACTGCTGTTTATTGTTTGCCTAATATGTGCCAGGTTTCTTGAAGATGCTTTATATTGTAACCACCCTGCTAGTAGAACAGCTGGTTGGCTCTTGGGAATTCCAAAAGCTGGCTGTATTGGCAACCAGCTCCTCTGACCTTAACCTTTTATTTTTTAATTTTGTAGTACCAGGGATTGAACCCAGAGGTGCTTTACCACTCAGGTACTTTCCCGGCGCTTTTTATATTTTAGTTTGGGACAGGGGCTCACTAAGTTGTGGAGGCCTACCTGAAACTTGGGATCTTTCTGCCTCAGCCTCCAAGTTGCTAGGATTACAGGTGTGTGTCACTGTGCCTGGCAAACCTTCATTTTTTGTTGCTATTGCTGCATATCATCTTAGCCAGCTCTAAGGTGTGATAAGTGAACAGTAGCAAAACAAATTAGAGGAAAATGTAGGAATACCTAATTTTGTTTAATCTAACATTTAAAAAAATAAACTGGTTGGAAGTGATTTTTATATAGCTCATTAATGGAGTCATTTATGTTGGAATTGTAGCACAGGCTAAGGATTCTTGGTGTGGAATGAGAAATAGTGTATATATTGGCTAAATATATGAACTTGCAGCCAGACCCTGGCTTGCACTGCAATTCCACCACATCCTAGCTCTGTGACCCTGGGCAACTCACTTAACCTCCTTTTTAGTTCCTTACCTTCACACATCAAAGAAAAGTTTGATGCAGAGTAATGATGAAGAAAATCACTGTTAATCAAAAGCCCACAGTAGACAGCCTGCCGAGGTAAATAGGAGACATAATGTACAAACTTCATAGATTATAATGAGGATTAAATGAATCAGTACATATGAACTACTTAGAACATGCCTGGTATGTAGTGCTATACACAGTGAGCTATTCTCATTTCATGATATAAACATATATATTAATATTTCATGGTACTATAATTTCAGAGACCCTGACATCTTTTTTTTTAGTTTTATTTTTTTTAAAGAGAGAAGGATAGAGAGAGAGAGAAAATCAATTTTTATTGAGTTTTTCACATGGCTCTTGTTGCTCTGACACTTAGTTGTGTATGTGGGTGCTGGGGTTTCAACCCATGTACTTGTGCATGCCGGGCAAGCGCCATAACAACAGCCGAGCCCCTGCTCCAGTTCCCCCCCCAAGACATATTGTATACAAGCAAATATGACTGCTTTTTCCCCAGTGAGAAAAATGAGAACCATTGGCCTGGAATGTGTCTTTTCTTAATTTTAAATAAGTGGTTTTTTAAAATTTATTTTTCAAGAGGGAGTGGGACAGTGAGAGAGAAAGAGAAAGAGAGAATCAATTTTTATGTAGTTTTTCTCATGGCTCTTGTTCCAACACTTCATTGTGTATGTGGTACTAGGGTAGGAACCTGAGTCCTCGTGATTGCCAGGCAAACACTGTAACTGCTGAGCCACTGCTTCAACTTATGTTTTATTTTTTATTTTTTTATTTTTTTAAAGAGAGAATCAATTTTATTTATTTTTTTCACATGTCCTTCGTTGCTCTGAGACTTTACTATGTACGTGGTGCTGGAGTTCGAACTCTGTACTTGCGCATGCCGGGCAAGCACCATAACCACTGAGCCACTGCTCCAGCCCAAGTGTTTTTATTTATTTATTTATTTATTTATTTTTAAAGAGAGAGGGGGAGGGAGTGAGGGAGGGAGAGAAAGAGTAAGAGAGAGAATCAATTTTATTTATTTTTCCATCTGACCTTTTTTCTTTGACACTTAGTTGTATATGTGTGCTGGGATTTAAACCCGAGTCCTTGCACATGCCAGGCAAGCATTCCAACTGCGGAGCCGCTGCTCCAGCCCCCTGGAATTTCTTTTCTAGTACTGAAACCAACCAGTTCTATTTTTCTATGCCATAGAATTGAATTTTCCACCATCTTTTCCCCTTTTTATAACTCAGTGGTGTGAAGAAGTGTTTTCTCTGTAAGATTGAGAACACTTTTCACTTACCAAGAGGAATTTGATCTTAAATATGAGTTCATAAGTGTTTCCTTTCTGTTTCTTGTCATGAAGGTGATTTTGTGTTTATGTATATACATTAGTTACAATTGTCTGTTTGTTAAATACATAATATTCTTAAGTTCTTTATCCTTATAGAAGAAGAAACTGGAGCTCAAGTGATTAAGCAGATTGGCAAAAGCTGTCAGTGATACATCCCAGATTTTAAGACAGGCTGGCTGACTCTAAATTCTTCTTTACTATCAGGATGTACAAATCCAAATTCCTAGTCCAGTCACTATAGTATGCATGGTTATTCATTTAAAATAAGTTCAGGCATCATTCCTTTAAAGAGATACTGATTTCTACCTAAAATTCCAGAAGAGTGTTCATTTGATGCTTGGATCAGGAAAAGTCACCATGTAGCTGGAACATATTCATTGAAAGAAATGTAAAAGATTAAACAAAGTAAGCAATTGCTTGTTCACCAGGCTAGAATCTTTGGGCCCGGTGGCTTCCTGTTTACCCTAGATGAACCTTTATTTACTAGTGCTGGGGGAGGCAGTGTATGGCAGAAGAAAATGCCCAGCAGCTAGCTGTTTTATGTTAGCAATTGGTATCTACTCCCCACCTATCTTGTGCTGCCTTGAGGCTGCACCATTGCTGGCCCCTATGTGGCTTTGCAGTGCTGATGGGTGCAGGCGTGAGCAGTGGGTACTTAGGGTCATGCCAGGGAGAGAACAACAACAACAAATTCTGCCTTCACTTCCTGCTTCTGTGGTGCCTGGGCTGCCTCCTGGGCTCATCCACAGCTCCCTAATCCTGAATTCAACCTTGTCCATTTTCTTACTCAGAGTTATGATCGTTTTTCAGGTCCATCAATCTCCCTATAATATTTTTTTTTGTTTGGCATATTTAGTGTTGGTTTTAGGAAGGAGCCAGCAGTTCATGCTAGTTAGTTAGCCTGTACTGAGCCAGGCAAGCTTACTTGTAAGTGCATTGTCTGGAGTGTAGCACTCTTATTTCCAGAACAACAATGATGTGTCTAGCATATAAAGTGCCAGACCAGTGCAGAAACCTCTGTTGATTCTATCTGTTTCTGAGGTTAATAATGTACTGATAGTGCTGGGGAATGTAACCACTATGTATAATAACTTTTTATTTTTTGTGGAGGTACTAGGGGTTGAACCCAGAGATGCTTTATCATTAGGCTATATCCCCAGTCTTTTAAAAATTTTATGACAAGGTCTCACTTAAGTTGCTTAAGGCCTCGCTAAGTTGCTGAGGCTGGCCTTGAACTTGCGATCCTCCTGCTTCAGGCTCCCAAGCCTCTGGGATTACAGGAGTAAATGCTGCACCTGGCTGTATAGTAACTTTTTTTTTTTGTACTGGAGATTGAACCCACAGGTGCTTAACTACTGAGCCACTTTTTAATATATCCTCAACCTTTTCTTTTTTGAGACAGGGTCTCGCTAAGTTGTTTAGGACCTCACTAAGTGCTGAAGCTGACTTTGAATTTGTGATTCTCCTGCCTCAGCCTCCTGAGCTGCTGCATTACAGGCATGCATCACCATACCGAGCTGTATCGTAATATTTTTAAGGTGAAATTGTATTTATAGTTTAATCTGGAATCCTGGTACCCATCTACCTTTGAAGATGGACCTGGGCATCTTCCTCCTTTTTATGCAATAGTTTCTGGGGTCCAAGTCCTAGAGGTACTGGATTAATGGCTTTACCAGAGAAAGGCCCTGTCAAGGGTGGGTATGAGACTGGTAGATGAAGGGGTAGGGCTGTGGGATGGGTGGCAGGATGGAAACTCAAGAACTGCTGCGAGGGAGCAATTGTGGTGGCACATGCCTATAATCCGAGTAGCTCAGGAGGCTGAGGCAGGAGAATTGCAAGTTCAAAGTCAGCCTCAGCACTTAGTGAGGCCCTAAGCAACTTAGCGAGATCCTGTCTCAATATAAATAAGAGGGCTGGGGATGTGGCTCAGGGGTTAAGTGTCTCAGGGTTCAATCCCTGGTACAAAAACAAACAAACAAAATATGTGTGATATTTACCAGGCAACAAAAAAAAAAAATTTTTTTTTTTGAAGAGAGAGGGGAGGAGAGAGAGAGAGAGAGAGAATCAATTTTATTTATTTTTTTATCTGGCCTTTGCTTTGCTGCCACTTAGTTGTGTGTGTGGTGCTGGGGTTCGAACTGGGTCCTCAGGCATGCCAGGCAAGTGCTATAACTGCTGAGCCACTGCTCCAGCCCTAGACAAGAAAAATATTGCTACCATTTATTTTCATTGCTACCATTTCTAGAATGTTCATCATGATGCTGTAATGATCACAAATGTTTCCATGTTTTGTGGAATCTGTTACTGATATTCATATTTATGTAAGATACATAATATTTTGTGTATTAGAAAGGAAAAATCCTTTGTTAATTAAATTCAGACACCAGTATTTTGTTTTTTTCTCTTTATAAAGAAAGAGGGGACAGAGAGAGAGAGAAAGAGAGAATCAATATTTAATTTTTCATGTGACTTTCATTCCTCAGACACTTCATTGTGTACGTGGTGCTGGGGTTTGAACTCGCATCCTCGCGTTTGCCAGGCAAGCACTGTAACCGCTGAGCCACCGCTCCAGCCCCTCACTTAGAATTTTTATTATGTACTTTCTGTTGTCGTTATAGTGCTAGAGATTAAACCCAGGTCTTTGTGTGTGCTAGTCACCCGCTTTCCCACTGAGCCATGTCTCCAGCCCTGTTACATACTTACTGAAAGAGCTCTTTGAGATTTATTTAGACATGGATTTAAAAAATCATATCAGGTACATGCATGAAAGGGAAAATGTAAATGAAATAAAACGATTAAGGTATTCCTAAGTTTTCTTCACTCTAAGAGTGGTTCTTGAGAATCTCTTTGACTCAGAGTTTGTGATGTGGTAGTTTCCTAAATAATATTGTTCTTGGTGTTATCAAGAATCTCAGTGATGGGGCTGGAGTGGTGGCTCAGCAGTTATGGTGCTTGCCTGGCATGAGTGAGGACGTGGGTTTGAACCCCAACACCACGTACACAGTGAAGTGCCGGAGTAACGAAAGCCACATGAAAAACTAAATAAAATTGATCTCTCTTTTTCGCTCTTAAAAAAAAAATCTCAGAGCTGAGCATTGTGGTGCATACCTATTATCTTAGTTAGTTGGGCTGAGGCAGAAGGATCATAAGTTCAAGGCCAGCCTGGGCAACTTAGGGAGACCTTGTCTCAAAAACAAAATGAAAAGATGAAAATGAACTGGAGATGTAGCTCAGTTGTACAGAGCACCTGGGTTCAATGCCCAGTACTGAAAAAAAAAAGGGGGGGATGCACTTAGACTTAGACTCCTTGTGTCTAGTATCAGCAACATACATGACTCAGTTAAGTGAGGCCAGACTACTAATGAGTCACAATGAATAATGTCATACATGGGCTAGCAGTGACCCTACTTCTCGATTACACCTGGATGATGGTGACTGTAAGATACCACTGAGTGTGAAGTAGTTCCCTGTTTCAACAGTGTTAAAATGTGGAGAGAAAGTGCATCATAGACTTGATGAAATATGTACAGATTGTTAATTTTACAGATCCTTAATTCTTACAACAACCATGCAGGCCTGGTAATTTGGATTTTCCAGTGAAGATACCAAGGAACAGTGTGTTACTACTAACATCGTAACTACTAAGTACTTGGTAGATTTGAGGGCTCTATTTTCAGATTTGTCACACTCTCTACTATATGACATTGTTCAAAAAACAGTATAGGAGAAGTTTTTTGTTTTTTTGAAATGGGGTCTTGCTGTATTGCCCAGGCTGGCCTTGAACTCCAGGTCTCAAATGATCTACTTGCTTTAGCTTCCTAAGTAACCGAGACTACAGACGTGTGTCCTGCACCCAACTCTTTTTCCTTTCTTTCTTTCTTTTTCCTTTTTTTTTCAGGGCTGAGGACCAAACCCGGGGCCTTGCGCATGCTAGGCAGGCAGTCTGCCACTGAGCTAAATCCCCATCCCCTTTTCCTTTCTTTTTTGATACACTGATATTTTTGTGGTGCTAGGGATTGAACTCACTGAAACCATTACACTGTTTCTTACAGGCTGAGAACAATGACTGGCATATACAAAGTACTCAATAAATATTGTTGAGTAAAGTCAAACATTAAGAGATAGAAATGCAAGCTTGTCTTCTTCCTGGGAATGAGCAAAGTCAAACATTAAGAGATAGAAATGCAAGGTTGTCCGTTTCCTGGGAATGAAGTCAGTCTCTGTCTTTCTCTCTCTTTTTGTATTGAGGTTGGAACACAGGAGGGCCTAATGACTGAGTCACATTCCCAGCCCTTTTTATTTTTTTATTATGTGCAGGATCTTGCTAAGTTGCTTATGGCCTAGCTAAGTTGCTTGAGGATGGATTTGAACTTGCAGTTCTCCTGCCTCAGCCTTCCAAATCTCTAGCGTTACAGGCATGCACCACTGTGCCCAGATGAAGCATCTTTTTGGATGGGAAATGAGGGGAAAGGGATGCTACCTTTTAAACAAGTTGTAGGTGTGTTTCTCCCATTCTCTCAGACCTGTAAGAGATGAATAAAGCAGGAAGAGAAGAAAGAAGTCTATGCCCAGATACCAGAGCTATCAGAACCTGCCTACTGGACAGCGCTAACATGACTCCTGGAGTTCTTCTTATATTTTTTATTAAATCATCAATGCGCTGTATAAATCGTGCAGCTAAAAGAAAACAAATATGGGTTCAGTGGTAGAACAGTTTCCTGGTATGCTTGAGGTGCTGTTTTCAATACCTAGCATTGCAAAAATAAATAATATAAATATTAAAAGTAAATAAATAAATAAGGAAAATAAGCATGTCAAGACTTATATAATGGTCCTTATTATAGAAGAGGTTCTTATAGAAGGAGGGACTAATTTTTAGTTTTTAAAAGCCTATGTTTTGGGCTGGAGCCGTGGCTCAGCAGTTGGAGCTCTTGCTTGGCATGCATGAGAACCCAAGTTAAACCACAGCACCACAACTGGAGAAACAGGCCAGATGAAAAACTAAAGTTGATTCTCCATTTCTCTCTCTCATTCTCTCTCTCTTTTTTAAATTAAGGAGTTGAGTTGTAGTACAATCATAAATGCATATAAAGTAACAGTATGATATGCATTTGATCCTAATCCAGAGTCATCCCCACATTGCCCACAACCAGTCTCTTGATTCTTCTATATTTCCAACCATAACAGTTATAAATGTCCATATATATGTATATGTATATGATTGTGAATTTTCCAGAATTAAATGATTGCATAAGTATAATTTGGCTTCGTGGGGGAAGGTAAAGAGTATATTACAGTGTTGTCTCCCTAGATCCTTCCTTATCTCCTATCTTCTCTCCCCACCACCACCTCTCCTCTGCCCATCTCTCCCCTACATATCTTATAGTTCAGTTAGATTATGTGTTGCTATATGGGTCTAGTACAAGAGCTGAATTGCCAAAGCTGAACTTGAACTAATGATCTTCCTGCCTCAGTTTCCCCAAGAACTGGGATTACCGGTGTGTGCCACCTTGTCTCCTGCTAATAATGAATTTATTGCATCTTTTAAAAGTAATTTGGAAATGCTTTTGTATTTATTCTATTTTTATTTTTTATTCAGTAGTTGTGTTGTTGTACAATCATTAATGCATGTGTAGTAACAATAATACGTGACCTTGATCCTCATCCAGAATCACCCTACATCACCCACCCCCCAGTCTTTTGACTTTTCTATATTTCCTCTCTATAACAGATATAAATGTCTCTCTCCCTCCCCCCATATATATCTCTCTATATATGATTGTGCATTTTCCAGAATTAAATGATTGCATATGTATTATTCAGCTTCTCAGGTGATTAAAGAGTAAGATACATTGTTGATCCCTCGTTATCATCCTTCCCTTTTCCTTCCCTTCCAACTCTTCCTACTCCCTGTCCCCCACGTATCTGTGTTTCCCCTTGCTTATGTGTTGTTTCGACTTTAGTGAGTCTAGTACATGGGCTTGACTACCTTTCATTCAAGGCTGGGTTTTGCTCTAGCCTCCACAAAGGAAAACATTTGACCCTTGAGACTCGGGTTTGCCAAATTTTGCTCGGCATGATTTCTTCCATTGCCATCCGTTTACTTTCAAATGCCATAATATTATTGTTTCTTATAGTTGAGTAGAACTTCATAGCGTGTGTATTTATTTATATTTGCGTGCATATACACACACATCCAATAAGGGGCATCTGGGTTGATTCCATACTAGCTATTTTAAATTGAGCTGCTGTGAACATTGATTTTGCTCTGTCACTGTAATGTGCTGATTCTAGCTCTTCTGGGAAAACACCCAGAAGAGGGATAGCTGGGTTGTATGATGGATCCATCCCTAATTTTTGTACTGGTCTGCAGTTCCACCAACAGTATGCTAGTGTTCTTATCTCCTTACAAGCCCTCCAGAATCTGTTACTGTTTGTATTCTTCATCTTTGCCAGTCTGACTGGAGTGAGATAAAATCTTAATGTGGTTTTGATTTGCATTTCTCTGATTACCAGTGATTTCCTCTGTTGAGTAGTTTCTGTTTAGCTCTCTGGACCTTTTATTGATTGGATTGTTTGTGTTTTTTACATTAATTTTTTTTGAGTTCTTTGTAAATTTTGGGTAGTAGTCCCCTGTTGGGGGAATCACTCACCTCCCACCTTGCACAAAAATCAAATCAAAATGGATCCAAGAACTAGGAATTAAACCAGCTACCATACAACTGCTAGAAGAAAAATAGGACCAACACTTGCAGTATATGGGAATAGGCAATGACTTTCTTAACAAGGTTCCTAAAGCGAAAGAAAGTCAAGAATAAATGGGTGGGATGCCATTAAATTAAAAAGCTTTTGCTCAGCCAAGGAGTTGTTCGAAACTGTCAAGAGAGAACCTACAGAATGTGAGATAATCATGGTCTGTGATTCCTCTCTTAAAAGAAAAAATAGAAGCCTATGTTTGGGAAAAGCTGAAACACTATGTAGTTTGTTTGCAAATTTCGAAAGTTGATACACTTGAGCATGTGCTAGTCCTTGTGCCTAGAATTGTCAAAAATAGCATTTACTTTCACAGTAACTTTAGGAAGTAATTAATATCTCCGTTTTACACATGATGGTGTTGAGTCTCAGGGAGTATATAAGTGATTTGGCAAAATGTGATGAACTAGTTTTAAATTTATTTTTTCATACAGCGCTTGCCTGGCATGTGCCCGGCATGTGCAAATACACACGGGTTCAAATCCCAGCATCCATGTACACAGCTAGGTGTCAAAGCAACAAAAGTCATGTGAAAAACTCAATAAAAATTGATTCTCTCTAAAAAAAAAAAAAAAAAAAAAATTATTTTTTCAGTACTGGGGATTGAACCCAGGGCCTCGCAAATGCTAGGTAAGTGCTGTACCACACTGTACTACATCCCAAGCCCCTAGAATAGACTTTAGAAACCATTTTATACACTCATTTTGTAGATGTCCAAAAGATTTAATGTGATTTGCTTAGTAGTGGAGTCAGGCCTACAGTTCAGTTTTCCTGAATAGTTTATTAAGCAATAATTGCAGTGATATGCTGGTGTTTCAATTAAGTTAGTAGTTATGGAAACTTAGGAAGTTTACAGTCATGTCTTAAAGAATAAGAACTGCTGACTGTGTCGCTGCTTTCTATTCCAGACACTTTGGACCCAGGGCATCATGCAAACTGTACAAGCTTTTACCACTGAGGGACACCCTTAGCCCAGAAGCTTTTTGACTTAAAGTGTTTTCATCATCACTCCCTCAACAATCAACCCAGAAAACTTTTGTGACCAAATGTGTGGGAACACCCGACCCTGCATCAAGCAAGCAATCAGTTCTGCACCAGCTAGGCGTCCTCTGATTCATTTCAGTTGTGGCACTATCTGTCTGGAAATAGCTTATGTCCTATACGTTTAAGACTCAGTCCGCAAAACTGCCCGTGCTTCAGATTCCGATCACAAGCCTCAGGTTGTTTCACTTGTGCTTCTGACTGACCTGCATAAATCTGGTTTCCCACACTCCTCTCCTTAGATTTAATTAATTTATTAGAGTGGTTCACAGAACTCAGGGAAATATTTACTTACATATATTGTCATATCACAAGGGATATTACTTAATACCAAATGAAGAGATAATTAGGGCGAAGTAGGAGAGATGGGCACTTTCTGCGTGTGGCACTTCCAGGAACTTCCATGTGCTCAGCTATCTGGAATTTTCTAAACTGTCCTTTAGGGTTTTTGAGGAGGCTTCACTGCATAGGCATGCTTGATTAAATCACTGGTCTGGTGATCAGGTTAACCTTTTCAGCCCTTTTCCCTCTATTCTTGCCCTCTCCTCCATTCCCAAACCCAGATTGGGGGTCCATTACATTCATTATTTTGTGTAATTCTCTCAATAATCTTAGGAGCCTTATTTTACAGAGAAGGAAGAGAAATTTAGAAGACTTCTGTGATCTACCCCCAGGTCAGTTAAGCCTCAGAGTAGCTACCCAAATCCAGATCTTCCAATCGTGCCTTGGTCTTTCTGGTGACCAGTCCCCAATCTAAGTCATTGGTCATGTAGTTAGCAGTCAGAAAACACATTTCCCTTTGAAGATTCCAAGAATTTTAGAACTTGTGCACCAGGAAAAGGGGACAAAGATCAAACATGTATTTTACAATATCACATTGGGCTTTATTTGCTAACAGTATTTTAAATTTATTGGGCAGTAATGCCTATTCTTATTGTTAAATTTTACCGGTATGTGTTCCAAGTAATAGATTAACTGTCACCCACCTTTTTCCTCTCCTATCTGCTAAATAGTTATTCCCGTCTACCCCTTCACAGTCTTTGCCTTGTTTACCAGTATTTTATGTTACATACTATTTCCTTATATTGGTAAGATTAGAAGAGAGTCTTCCGTCTGGTATAGTCCTATCCCATCCCCCATCCTGTTTTTGTTTTTTCCTCCTGTTCATTTATTAAATTTTGTTTGTTCTAAGAAGTCATCCCTGACCACCCTTATTTGAAGCAGGTATCCTCTCCTCTGTTCCCACTGCAAATAATGATATCACTCAGCAAAATCATCTATGTCTGTCACAAGCCAGGAGTCAATAAAACATACTCCTTAACCTTAGGGAATATGGAGGAAGTAGATAAGTAAACAGAAAAATGCAACATGATTGGACAACTTTTTAAAAACTGATGACTATGTAGCAGCATTGTGCTATGCACTGTGCATTCATTATTTTGTGTCATTCTCTCAATAATCTTAGGATTCTTATTTTACAGAGAAGGAAGAAAAGTTTAGAAGACTTCTGTGATCTACCCCAAGGTTAGTAAAACCTCAGAATAGCTACCCAAATGCAGATCCAGAGCTCATGTCCTTCCCCGCTCTGCTGCTCCTGGCTGTTGCCCCTACATGCATCATCGTACTTGCTCTTCTGTATCTCAGGTGGCCTCAAGCACTGTTCATAGGGTAGCACTTAAGTAGTTGTTCAGAAACTAATAACAACTTCATTTTCCTATAACCACTTTAATTGCTTCAGTATCTTCCTTTAGGGATTCCAAAAGGAGCCAGCGTGGTGGCACATGGCTGTAATCCCATTGACTTGGGAGGCTTAGACAGGAAGATCATAAATTAGAAGACAGTCTTAGCAATTTAGCAAGATCCTAAGCAGTTTAGTGAGACCCTGTCTCAAAATAAAAAGAAAAAGTGCTGGGGATGTAGCTCAGTGGTAGGTACCCTGGATTCAATCCCCAGTACCAAAAAAAGCAGCAGCAGAAGAGAAGAATAAAAAGGTTCCCAAGAGATACAACATACTAACGCACATAATGTTAAATACTAACACATGTAAAACAATGTATATCCAAAGTTATTCATAGTGTTGCAGGTAATAGCAAGATTTGAAAGAACATAAATTTTTTTCAATGCAAGATTGATTAAATAAATTATGATATATTCATACAATGAATAAATAGGAAAGTATATATGGATGTGCAATATATAAAAAGTATGATGTTATAGGGAACAAAGTGTAGAAGAAACAGGACTTAGTAAAGAATTGATAGTATGTTTCTTTCTTTTGATGTTTGGAATTGAACCTAGGGCTTTCTGAATTTTAAGCATGAGCTCTATCACTGGCCTACACTGCAGCTCTGTAGTTTGTTTCTGTTAAAATAAAGACAGTAAGATGCTCTGGGCTGTGTATGTTTTGTGAGGTCATAGGCTGTGCCTGCCTAAACTCCACAGCCCTCAGTGCTTGGCATATTTATGCAATCAAGGAACCTAGATAGATATCAAATTCCCTTTTTGAAGGACTCATCTCTTTTGTGGTATTCCTGCTACAGATATGTATCCTGAATCTTACCATGAAGAAACATCAGACAAACTGCAATTGAAGTACATTCTGAAAGATAAATGGCCTGTACATTTAAAAAATGTCAAGGTCACAGATGATTTAAGAAAGCAGGAGACTATTGGATTAAAGGAGACTGAAGGAACATGACAATGGAATACACTGTGTGGGATGACAGATTGGATTGGGGTCAGAAGGAAAAATGTTTCTTGGTTATAAAAAACTTTAATTAGACAAAGGACCATATTTGAATAAGGTCTATAAATTAGTTAATTGAGCTTATTCAATTCATTGTTAACTTTTGGATTTTGATATGTCTACTGTGGTTATAGGAAAATGTTTTTGCTTTAGGAACTAGGTACTTAAGAATTTAGGGGTATGAGGCTAGAGCGGGTGGCTCAGCAGTTACAGTGTTTACCTGGCATGCGTGAGTACCCCAGCACCATGTACACATGTCGGAGGAATGAAAGTCACATGAAAAACTAAATAAAAATTGCTTTTCTCTCTCTCTCTCTTTCTCTCACTCTCACTGTCCCTCTTTCTTTAAAAAAAGAAAATGAATTTAGGGATGGGGCTGGAGTGGTAGCTCAGTGGTTACAGCACTTTCCTGGCATGCATGAGTATGCGGGTTTGAACCCCAGCACCAAGTACAAAATGGAGTGTTCAAGCAACAAAGCCATCTGAAATACTAAATAAAATTGATTCTGTCTTTCTCTCTTACTGTCCCTCTCTCTTAAAAAAAAAAAAAAAAAAAGAATTTAGGGGTAAAGGGGCTTTGGGTCCGGAGCTTACTCTTGAATGGTTCAGGTAGGGGAAAAAAAAAAGAGGAAAAAAAAGAGAATAATCATAAAGCTATAATATGGTAAAATGTTAGCATTCGAAGAATCTGAGTGAAGAAATACAGTAATTCTTTGTGCTATTTTTGTACATTTTCTGTCTGAAGTTGTTTCAAAATAAAAAACTTTTTTTTTCTTTTGCAGTACTGGGAATTGAATCCATGGCCTTGCACTTGGAAACACCCCACCACTGAACTATATTCCGACCTTTGAGCTCAGGATCCTCCTGCCTCAGCCTCTTAAGTAGCTGAGATTTCAAGTATGCACTTCCATATCTGGCTCTTTTTATAGATATTGATATTATTGGTAACATTTTTTCCCAAGGTTTCTTAATGTTTTTTTTTAAAAATTGTAATTCTAGTTTAAGAACAAATGCATATCATATTATTATTTTATATGCATTTATGATTGTATAATAACTGAAGTCCTTAATAAAAAAAAAAAGAAAGGTAGATGAAACACAACCTAAAAAAAAAAAAAAACTTTGTTGAGGTCTACTTTATATACCATATGCAGTTCATCCTGAAGATCTTTTTACATATGTTTTAAATAGTGACACTATAAGGGAGGCATTTTCCTAAAAATCAGCTTTAATAGGGTATAATTTACATGTGATAAAATTCACATATTTTGATTGGAGTGGTTGGTGACTTTTTTCAGTACTGGGGATCAAACTCAGGGCCTCATACATGCCGGGCTGGCATTCTGAACTGAGCTACATCCCCAACCCTTTATATTTTTTATTTTGAGTCAGAATGTCACTAAGTTGCCCAGGCTGTCCTTAAATTTGTGATCATTCTGCCTCAGGTTTCTGAATAGCTGGGATTATAGGTGTTCACCATTGAACCTGACTAGCTGATGACTTCTGATACATGCATTCTCTGTGTAACCATCACTCCAATCCAGAGTCAAGATACCAGATATTCCTATTTCTTCAGAAAGTTTCTTCATGCCCCTTTGTTTATACATTCAGTTGTTTGTGGACAAGGGCATTGTTTTAAGTACCCTTTGAATGGGGAAAGGAATAGTAAGGTGTATGCTGAGTGAGGATGGCAGGAACAGGCTCCTGAATGGCTCAGAAGATGGCTGCCATGCAGTTTGGACACTGCAATTCTTGTATTCCAGAGTTAGGAACAGACATAGGGTGTTTTAATATCTTTTTTTCTTTTTTGGGATTTATTCTTGTTCAGAGATTAAAGCATATGTGGTCTAAAAATGTGCTTCTCAACATATTTCCATTAATAATGAAGAACATTCTGACTGGCTATTGTTCATGGTCTTTCTTATCTGACTTCATTGGTGTTTTAATCATTTTACCTTTTCCTGACTACTTTTCCTTTATTGGGAGATTAGGAAGAAGTGTATCAGGTTGGTTACTGCCCTGTTAATGCAGTATTTCTTTTGTGATATCTAAAATGTCAGTGTCTTATTGTCAAAAAGGAGAATTATTAAATTAAAAAAATCTATTTTGGAGAAGAATAAGACATTGATGTAGATATTGTGCATATTGATATTTAGTAAAGCTTTTTTTTTTTTTTTTTAGAGAGAAGGGGACTGGAGTGGTGGCTCAGTAGTTACAGTGTTTGCCTGGCATGTGCGAGGACACAGGTTTGCACCCCATAATGAAGTGTCAGAACTATGAAAGCCACATGAAAAAATCCCTCTCTTTCTCCCTGTCTCTTTCTCTCTCTTTTTTAAAGAGAGAGAGAGGAACAGTCAGAGAGAGAGAGAGAATCAATTTTATTTTTATTTTTCATCTGGATTTTGTTTCTCTGACACTAGGTTGTGTATGTGGTGCTGGGGTTCAAACCCTGGTCCTCCTGCATGCCAGGCAAGTGCTCTAACTGCTGAGCCACTGCTCTAGTCCTTAGTAAAACTTTTGATTTGACCTCTGATCACTCTTGTACTGACCAAATGAGAAGCAGTTTGTTTCCACTCACCAAATTGTGACCCCAGAAAATCTAGCTCTGTTCACCTGCCATTTTCTCACTTGTTTTGTGACTTAATTCTTCTGTTCATTGTAAGTAGAGATGGTATAGGTAGATAGTGTCTAGCAGGAGAAAGCTTGGGCTATACAGTTCCAGATTAGGATCTGGAGCCTGTCACTTGCCTATATTTAGCATCTGGGAAACTGTTCTCAAGAGAACTAAAATTACCTTCAGTGTTTTTAATGAGGGTTACAGTATATATTCAGTGCTTATTCATCTGCACACTCCCCCAATGAGTTCCTAGAACACATCAAACACACAATACATTATATTATTATTCTAAATGATTTCTTCACTTTTACCTTTTCTCTCAGGTGTGTTGCCTTTTAAGAGCCTTATTATTATTATTATTTTTTTTTTTTTTGGTGTTTTTCATTTTGGTGAAACTGCGATTTTTTAGAACACATTCATGTACTTAAAATCTTGGTTCCTTTTCTGTCTCTTCCCAGACAGGTTGCAGAGAGACCTTTCTGTCCACTTCAGGAATACATGCATGCTGGACAGATGATAATCCTCTGCCCTGTGCTGCTGTAGGTGGCCCAGACTTGGAGCTATCCAGCAGGAAACGATGGATTCCAAAGATGAAAGCTCACACGTGTGGCCGACATCTGCAGAGCATGAGCAGAATGCTGCACAGGTGAAGGTCTCTTCCTGCTGGCTATTGATAGCAGAGTTTTTGTTGGAGTAGCAGTTAAAAAAAATAACAGCTACTCTATAGTAAGGAGTAGTTGGGAGGGAGCTGACATGAAGAACCCGTGTGTAAGGAAGGATAAGGGAATGTTTCAGCACTTGGAGCTCCACTGCTGTGGTTCACTGTGAGTTAGAACACATCTACTACCCCTAGGCTTCTCCACCTTCTTTGCAACTTAGTTTCAGAATCTATTTCACCACCCTGCTTTATTTTATGTTTTTGGTGCTAAAGCTTCAAACTATTATTTGTTTCTGTTATGTCATCTAGTACAGGGTTTTGATTCTTAGTGAGTTATAAAGCACAATGTAGTTTATAAAGTGAGTAGCCTTGGGGCTGGAGTGGTTGCTCAGCAGTTAACAGCATTTGCCTGGCATGTGCGAGGACACAAGTTCAAACCCTAGTGCCATGTACACAACAAAGTGTCAGAGCAACGAAAGACACATGAAAACTAAATAAAATTGATTCTCTCATTCTTTCTCTGTTGCTGTCTCTCTCTCTCTCTCTTAAAAAAAAAAAGTGAGGGCTGGAGCGGTGGCTCAGCGGTTTTGGTGCTTGCCTGGCAAGCACGAGGACCCGGGTTCAAACCCCAGCTCCACATACACAACTGAGTGTTGGAGTAACAAAGGCCATGTGAAAAACTTAATAAAGTTGCTTCTCTCTTTCTCTGTCTCTCTCACTGTCCCTCTCTCTTTAAAAAAAAAAAAAAGTGAGTGGCCTTTTCTTGTAAATGTAAAATGTAAACTTCTAAGTGCAAATTGTCCCATTGTAAGTCACAAGTTTTGGTTAGTCACTTATTCAAATGCTGTTGTCATTTATAATCTCTGACTTTTTCTTTCTCTTTTTTGGGTTGGTGGTACTGGGGATTGAACCCAGGAGTGCTCTACCACTGAGCTACATCCCCAGTGTTTTTTTATTTTTATTTTGAGACAGGGTCTCATGAAATTGCATGAGGCTGGCTTCCAACTTGCTTTCCTCTTGCCTCCTGAATTGCTGGGATTACATGTGTGCGTCACATGCCTGGCTGATCTCTACCTTTTGAATAGGTGTTGGAACCAACTACATGTTCCTTTTTTCCTTTAGAGGGGAACTCATGTTGCTCAGTCTGATCTCAAACTCCTGAGCTCAAGGGATCTTCCTGCCTCAGCCACTTAAGTATCTGGGACCATATGCTCATACCACTACTCCCTGGCTTTACCTGCATATTCTTTTGATTTTTCTTGGTTTGAATTTGAATTTTGGGATGATAGCAGTCCTATGGAGCCATGTTTTATATTTGACCAAAGTATAAAACTTAATTTTTATACATTAGGATAGATGTGAAGTATTTATTCAGTTTTTTCATTGAGTCACATAACCACAGTACTATCATAAAAATCAGGAAGTTAACGCTGAAACATTTAAATGTGCAAGTCTTATTTAAAATTTAAGCATTATTGTATATATTACAATAAATAAAACTCATTATCTGGTATGATTTAAAAGTCTCAGTCTAAAAAACTTGAAAAAAGCAGTTGCAGTTGGGTGCAGTAGCACATGCCTGTAATCCTAAAACGGGAATCTGAGGCAGGAGGATCACAAGTTCAAGGCCATCCTTGGCAACTTAGCAAGAACCTATCTCAAAATGAGAAATAAAAAGGACTGGGATTATAGCTCAGGGTAAAGTACCGCTGGGTTCAATCCCCAGTACAAAAAAGAAAAAAAGAAAAAAAGGAAAAAAAAGAAAAAGATAGTTTCATAATTTCACAAATAATTTCAGAATAATTGAGACTACCATTTCTCAAGGAAATCATTTTTAACAATACTTTTTTTGCAGTTATGTATTTTGATAGATTTTGCTTGTCAAAAACCAGAACAAAGGAAAATATTGTTGTGATGTGGTGTGTGACCAGGGTCTCTGTCTCTGCATAACCGAATAGCAGATAGCTGAAGCCAGGATTATATTCTTTCTTCCCAGTTATTCATGCTCCTGGCTAGGAAATCTAATTCTGCAAATTCTGGTGTTTCTTTATTTATTTGTTTTTAATTCTTCAAATTCTGCCAGAATTTGAAAAAGGAAGACCAAGCAGAAAAGCGTAGATGGCTCAGCTTTTGAGGAGAGGCTTTTTCTTTAAGCACTGAAACTAGTTCAAAGCTTTTATGTTAATGAACCAATCTAAAGGCACAAAGTTATAAACCTGAAGTCACAAAGTCATCTTATAGCAGTGAAAACTGTGGAAATATGTTATGAACCTTATTTTCCTAATATATAAACTTTACCCTCATTGATCAAATTTACATAAAAGACAGATTAATCATTTAGTATAGAAGTGTAAGTTTGCTGTTATTTCTGTTATGCTTGATTACCCTTGGCCTGTAGGTTTCTTTCTGGGGGTTGTGTTAGTTTATATCAGCTTTGGAATTCCCAGTGGAGAAAACTGACAAAAAAAAGTTAGGTTCACTGCCAAGGCAGTAGAAGAGTAAGGATCTCAGGCTGAGTGCCTGATTTCCACATTGGCACATAAATGATCTGTCTCCCAAATGTGTGCTTTGGTCATCTGTTCCCAGATCTTCAGTCTTAGGCTTTAGGCCAGCCACATGCCAAGCTGTAGCCCTCACAAATGCAGTCCTCCACTCTGGCCACTCAGAAAGTGTTTTACAAAGCTCAGTTTCTACTTTTAGTTCTTTAGGTTTTGGAAGATAGAAAATTACTTACCCCGGTGACAGCTGAAATACTTGCCCAGAACCCCTTAAAAGTTCTTTATAAGGGTTTTCTGTGTCTTTACCTAGCTGGCAAGGACGAGTTTTGTTATTCATTCATTGATTCCAGAGACATTTCCTGATATATCTCCAGAATATTCTTTAAGCATGAAAGAACCTGTAGGAAAGAATATAGCTTATTTTAATGTGTTGACTGAAAGGTACTATTCTTTATAAAATGGAATTTTTATGATGTTGAGAGCAATTGGATTTTGAGGTCTTGACCTATTTGTTCACATTGCAAAATAATTTGTGTTTTGTATTTTGGTGGTGTTGTCAAGCAGGAATCTGCCGTCACTTTTCCAGGATCAGTTAACCTTCCCCACCTGTGACTCCCGCAAAGGAGTTATCTGCATTGGACATTGAGGTTGAGGAATTTTAGTCAGTTCCCTGACATTAAGTGGTAAATCTATGACAGTCCTTGAATTCTGTTTCCTAGTCTCTCAGAGTGATGAAACTGCCTAGATTCTCATTCTTCTTTCATTGGAGATATTTTAGGAATGCAAGTGTGCTTGGTAGGCATGTACCTTTTGTGAGATTGATTTTGTTTTATGATTATAGTTGCTACATACTTGCTGTTTTTTTTCCTCAGGTGCACTTTGTTCCGGATGCTGGAACTGTGGCTCAGATTGTCTACACTGATGACCAGGTCCGCCCACCCCAGCAGGTGGTGTACACGGCAGATGGAGCCTCCTACACTTCAGTGGATGGTCCTGAGCACACGCTGGTGTACATCCATCCTGTGGAAGCTGCACAGGCACGTGAAGGATTATTATTGTTTTTAATTTGTTAATGAATTAATTCAGCAATTGCTTATGTTTAGTCTCTGCCAGTCATTGTGCTAAGTCCTGGTGAAGCAGGAAACATTCAGGTAAGATTTGTGTTCTTAGGGAGCATGAAACCAACTTGGCAGAGGAAGAAATTATTCATTTAATTTAAATTGAGTGCCATAAAAATTTAGAGCACTAGCCTCGTATTACCTCTTCCCTCTAGTGTCTCTCTCTCTCTTTTTTTTTTTTTTTTTTTTTTTTAGGGCTGAGGACCAAACTCGGGGCCTTGCTCATGCTTGGCAAGCGCTGTGCCACTGAGCTAAATCCCCAATGCCCCCTCCAGTATCTTGATTGTGAATCTCTCCTGAATATCAAGAGCCAGGCATTTAGTTCTGTATAGCTTTACCAAAGATGGCTCAGTGAAAATGTATGGCTTATTTCAGTTAAATATGTAAGCAAAAGATTCTAATATCTTATTAATTATCCTTTATTAATAGCCTACTGATTTTTAGGCCTGTAATAGAAGCCATTATGTTTACTGGTAAAAGCTGTACAATTATAACTACTTTAATTTTTTTTTTTTTTGCCAATGGCTTGAATTTTCCAAATAAATGACATATGTATACAAGTGCTATTTTCTACCATTCACACAATGTGTAAAGTATGTTTATTTATTTATTTTTTATTCATTAAAGATGGTCTTACAATTAGGATGGAATCATTATCAAACAATCAAGAACAAATGCATAATGACAGAGCAAGCCAAGGTTGATGCCATTCCATGGTTTACCCCCTTG
>PVKS010026777.1:0-28258 GCA_004027875.1 Aplodontia rufa
AAAAAAAAAGAAGAATCTGAATTCTTCACTTTTCTGAATTACCCACACCTTCTAAGCTGCTCTGATATAGTATTCCCTTGAGATATGAGCATTACAAGAAGAATTCTCTGCAAGTTTATAAGACTTACTGGCAGAACTTTTACTAATAATCACAAAGGACTGCTTTAGGGAAGCATTTTTTCGGGGATATAAACTTCCTATAGAAGTGAGGATGCCTGTTCCTGGTTGTACTTTCCAAGTCAGCACCCGAAGCCTCCAAATGCTCCAGAGCAGGCTCTGAGGGCTCTCCTAGGTCAGTCTCTGCCTCTTCTCAGTCCCTGTTCCACAACTACCATAGTTACTTTCATTCATTGATGTGGAAAAATAAAGGAAGTGATTATCTGAACCGGAAAAGGGAAATTTAAAATCAGCTTGGAATATACTAATCCTGGAAAGGTGTGGAAACCCATAGAGTCCACAATGTAAGCCCTCTTTTTTCCCATCTGCAAAATGTTGAGACTCAGTGATGACTAGATACCTCAAACACTTAAATACCTGATTTAATTTAAACTTCACAATAGTCTATGGGAGTAATTGCTATCATCACTCTACAAATTTATTTGAGACTCAGAGCAGTTAAATTCTTATCTAAGATAAATTGGCAAATAACTAACTAGCAAGTTCCCAAGGCAAGATTTCCTCATCCAGCATTCTGTGATCACCAAACATGTCTTCCCCAACGCGGCACAGTAAATGCTCCTATCCTCACTGATTCTGAGAATGCTAAAGGTGTAAGTACCAACCATGACATCTTAATGAATGTTAGTTGACTGAAAGAAAGTAGACTATAGTCAATTGTTCAGAAAACAATCATACTGAATTAAATGTGCCAAAGATCTAGAAACTAGCTTGATTTAAATGTATTTTATAGATGGCAGAGTTGTAGAATATAGTGGAGGAAGGGAAAGTAGTTGATACTACAACTGAAAATCTTTATTTTCACATATGATATACTATATATATAGCAGGTATATTCTTATATTTTCACATTTTTTAAAATTGATCACATTATAAAACTCTTGTATTAGTCTAATTGTTAGAGATCAGTTCATAAAAGACCTTAGGTGCCAGGCTTATTATATTCCCTATTGTATATCTTCCTTGGGATACCACAAAATATCTTTGAGCATAGTAGCAATAGCACAAGTCTTATCTATTTAAAAGACCACTTTTCAGAAAATCTACTTTACAAGTAGAATGGTATACCACCAAAAGAAAGGCTACATTATCTTGCAGTAAAAAACAAAAACCAAAGGAAAAAAATTAAAATTCTCAATGGCTTAAAAAAAATTTCTTTTTTGATCTGTGTTGGGTTTTGGGTGTGAGAGGGTTCTATTCCATTTCATCATCACTCAGGATCCCTGGCTGGCAAAGACTTCTCATGTGACCATAATCAGCAACAGCATCAGGAATAGAGGGAATGAGGATTTCAATGTGCCTTAGGTACACTTCTTCTAGGTCACATATCTCATGAATAATTTCACACAGGGACCAATGGTACAGGTTTACCATGGCCCAGGAGGAGAAATAGAAGTATTAATGAAGAGTACGAGTAGCTATCACTAATGTCTTTAAAGGAAATGAGACTAGAGCTAAGAAGATCAATCAGTCCAGCAATTACTGAAATTCAACATGAAAGAGACAATGGGAACTTGAGTTAATCAAAGCAATAAGCTGTAGAGTATGAAAATTTCTTGGATACAGACGGGGAGGGGGAAAAGAAAAACATGAAACACAAGGATTACCTACTCAACTGATAGAGATCTGAAATTTTCAAAGCAAAAAGTGTTTTTAACTAATGTTTTAATGGGTTTAGTTGAGTTAAAAAAATAAAGTTCTCAGATTAGAGTTGGAGAAACAAACAATTTATCCAGAAGGTTATTCATGCCTTTATCTCATTAATATATAAAAAAATCCTTAAATCAGCCATTGTCAAAAAGCTTTTTTTTTCTTTTTCTGTTTAAAAGGTGTTGAAAAGAATATTTAGGAAACTAATCCAGAAATTATATTAAGGAACAGAATTTTAAATTTCATTTCAGAAATTAAGAATAAAAAAAAATAGTCTCCTCAGAACTCTTCTTCAAGTCCTCATTACTAACATGCTGTGAGAATTGCACTAGAATATGGAAAAAATGATGGTATTAGAATATATTTATGGCCTAAAATTGACTTGCGGGACTATATTTCTGACTAAAAGCCACAGAATTGGTCCCTAAAGTAATATGTTATTTAAGTTGGAGGGAACAAAGTGTTTGTGGTAAACATGTTCAAGATTCAAGAAGTGAATGCTAATTTAGCAATAGGATGCACTTAAATTATTTATGCCAAATAAATGCAATTTTCCCTGGCAAGAGTGTGGGAAGGTGCATAGCATTGCTGTTAGAATTTCAGAACAATAAAACATTGAGTCAGCATTGCCTTACTCTGGCCGCAGTGTTGCTTTACCACCATAGAGAGGTTGTGAAACAAAGCAAATTCTTTTATACTTTGAGTTGATGGTGTATGGATTCCCTGGGATTTATTTATTTCTCTGTTGAGAATTATTTCACAGACCTCAATAGAACAAGGCAGAACATGATGGGAAGAAAAATTCAACTCCCTCTGCTCTCTGCGTGTGCACTCCTCTCCACATTTTAATCTGAATTATCAGTCATAAAATAAAAAAAAGTGTACTTAATTCCCTTTAAGTGTTTCAGTTTTCATAAAGTCATAAACCTTCCAGGTACATTGGAAACTTATCTCTCCAAATGTAAACTTTGGAACATTCTTGAACAATGTCATGCAGATGAGAATCTCTAAGGAAATATCATGACACTTATTTCACACTTCATCAATTCTTTCATTGTCTTCAGATCATAGTGAGCAAAACTATAGAGGACGTTATATACTTTTAAATTCAGAAAGCTTGAGTTTTAGATTCAGTAAAGCTGAAAAACCCACAATACAAAACTATTTTTCTTCAAAATTTTAATTGATTTCTTTGTTTTACAATCATATAGAATGCTTAGTAGAGATTTAGATCAGCAAGAATTAGATTATTTGTGTTATATTTCTAGTTCTGCCATTGGTCTTATATCAGACACACACTTTTCTATGTGCCTCAATCCTCTTGTCTACTACACAGATGAAATAAATTTATTTCCCCAAACAAATGTGAAAATTCTTCCATTGGAAAGGTGTAAAAGACTTGCCCTTCTGAGTGTGGAAAACCAAAAGTTTTCTATCAACTCTTATGGTTTTCTTCATACTGAACATACAGAAAGAATAGACTGATTTTCATAAATTCATCAAAATAATAGCTAACACCTTGATTTAAAAAAAAAGTCACATCATTTTGGTAACTCCTAACAATTTTTCAGAATAAAGAGAAAGGATAGTACTGAAGGAAGCTGTAAGTGACTAGAGTCCCTTCGCCAGAGCTCGGTGGCAGCGGAGTTCATTGTTAGTCTTACTTATCAACAATAGCCCAGTTCTTTGGGTAAGCAGGGATGGGAAGAGAAGAAAAGATTGTAATAAATTTGTTAATGTTGGAGGGAAGGGTTATTGCTTTTCCCTTCCACTCCTAACACATATTTTGAGGTGAGGGGAATTCAAGACTTATTCACAGAAGGGTGACTGCAAAAAAAAAAAAAAAAAAAAACCACAAATATATATATAAATATATAATATATATATATATATATATATATATATATATATATCTTCTTTATCTTACAAAGTGCACTTATTGATCTTCCTCAAGGATAAAAGAGAGTGCAAGATAGATGATGGAGTGCAAGGAGGAAGATAGCTTTGGAGAGTGTACTACCACCATGAGGCACAGGTGGAGATAAGTCAAGAAGATCCAATTGAAGGCAATCATTCTTGAACCATCTTACCAGTTCTGAGCCTAAGATGGCTACCTACAAGTGCCAGGAATGGGGGTTTGAGGATGAATAGTCAGGGACAGACTTTCAGAAGTGATTAAGAAAAATTCAAATTTGGCTTGATCCCCCACATCAGGGAAACATAGATGGGTACAATTCTTATCCCCCACACAAGGTATTTAGGGAATTCACATGTGTACCCTAAAGGATAATCTTCATCAGCAGTGAGTCTTACCCAAAAGAGCATCAAAAGCCTAAAGGACTGGCAATATATTTCCATTCTAGACATTCACCCTTTTCCATCATCCTCCACCTTTAAAGTAAACAGAACAGATCAGTGTTTTAGAGCAGTGTTAGGTTCACCACAAAATTAAGAGGAACGAAGAGAGATTTTCCATGTATGTCTAATACTTACCAATAATGTTCTTTCCCATTTTCCACATGCCTCATCAGAATGGTGCATTTGTTGCAACTGATGAACTCACATTAACACATTATACTTTCCCAAAGTTCACAGCGTACATTATGTCTCACTCTTGGTGTTGCAATTTCTATGAATCTGGATGAAAGTATGACATGCATCCATCCCTATAGCATTTTAATTGCTCTAAAATTCCTTTGTGCTCTTCTGATTTATTCCTCCTTTTCTGCTTCCTCAATCTCTGGAAACTGCTGATATGGTTTTTTGTCTGTTTGTTTTTTGCTCTCTGTAGTTTTGCCTTTTTCAGAAAGGCAGTACTAGAAACCATACTGTATGTAGCATTTTTATATTGGCTTCTTTCACTTAGTACTATGTACTTAAGTTTCTACCAGGTATCCTCAAGGGTTTAGGAGCTCATTTCTTTTTAGCACTGAATAATACGCTAAATACACATTCATCCATTCTCCTATTAAAAGATCGCATGGTGATTTCCAGGCTTTGATAATCATGAATAAAGCCACTATAAATCTTCATTAGGAAGTTTTTGAGTAGACATTAAGTTTTTAGCTCTACAGGTAAATACCAAGAAGAGCAGTTGATGGATCAGATAGTAAGAGTCTATTTACTTTTGCATGAAATCAACAAGTCACTTTGCATTTCCATCAAAAATAAATGCAAGTTCCTATTATTTCACATCTTCACATTTGAGGATGCCAGTGTTCCAGATTTCAGCAATTCTAATAGGTCTGTTATGGTATCTCATAATTGTTTTAATTTGCATTTCCCTGGTACTATGTGCTATGAAACATCTTTTCATGTTTATTTGCTACATATTTTCTTTGGTGGAATGTGTTAAAGTCTTGTACCTTTTTTTTTTTAATTTGTTCGACATAGTCTTACATTTTGGAGGGAGTTGTTGTTACATATTCATGCATACATAGATATTCACAAAGTAAATTAAGCCCAATCCTAGTCCAGGATCTCCTCCCCTTCACCCATTCCACAATCTCCTGTCTCCTCTGTAATGCCCCCAGGTTACAGATAGAAATGAGCATATAAATGTATATTAATTATTGTAATTTCTGAGTTTATATGCCTGCCTGAGTATAGTTTAGATTCTCACGGGAGTCGTATGTACCCAGCCGTATTGATAACCCCACTTTTCACTCCCTGTTCTCCTTCCCTCCCTCCCTTCTTTTCTTCATAGCTATGGTTCCCCCAGCTTATGCAATACTTCAACATAGGTGGATTTGTTAATTAAATTTAGCTAACTTTCATCCTATCTTAGGTTTTACTCTGGCTTCCACATATGAGAGAAAGTATTCAACCCTTAAGTCTTTGTGTTTTGTACCCGCTTTTTAATTAGGTTGTTTGTTTTCATTTTTAGTTTTAAGAGTTCTTTGTATATTTTGGATAACAATTCCCTTATCTGCAGTGTCTTCTGCAAATATTTTCCCCAGGCTCTTAATATTGACTTTCATAGAGCAGAAGGTTTTAATTTTAATGAAGGCCAGTTCAGCAATTATTTTTTTCATGGATTATACTTTTGGGATTGTGTCTAAAAGTCATTGCCATGCACGTGATCATCCATGTGTTCTTCTATGTTTCTTCTAGGAGCTCTATGGTTTTGTTTACTTTAGGTATATTGTCCATTCTGTGTTTACTTTTGTGAAAGGTGTAAGGTCTATGTGTAGATTCTTTTTTTTTTTTTTTTTTGCAAACGGATACACAGTCGTTCTAGCACCATTTGTTGTAAAAAAAGAAACTATCTTTGCTTCATTGTGTTGTTTTTGCTTCTTTCCCAAAGAACAGCTGACACTACTTATGTGTGTGTATTTCTAGTCTTTCTTTTCTGTTTTATTGATCTATTTGTATTTTTTCATTAATTGCACACTGCTTTAATCATTGTACTTTATGGTAAGTCTTAAGGTGAGTTGATATTAGTCCTCTTATCCTGTTCAATATTTTGTTGGCTATTCTATGTCTTTTTTCTGTAAATACAAAACTTTAGAATTAGTTTATCAATATACACTGGATGGTATATTGAGATTTTTATTAGGATTGGTTGAATCGATAGATCAAGTTGTGAAGAACCAACATTTTCACAATCGAAGATTTCCTATTTGGGAAAATGGAATAGATCACCATTTATTTAATTCTTTAATTTCTTTCATTAGAGTTTTGTAGTTTTCTTCATACAAATATTATAAATACCTTGTTAAAATATACTTAAATATTTCATTTTTGATACTGATTTTTTTAAAAAAGAGAGGGGGACAGTGAGAGAAATAGAGAATCAATTTTATTTAGTTTTTCATGTGGCTTTCATTTCATTGCTCCTACACTTCATTGTATATGTGGTTCTGGGGTTTGAACCTGCATCCTCATGCATGCCAGGGAAATGCCATAACCGCTGAGCCACCACTCCAGTCCTGATACTGAACTTTTAATAACCAATTTTACCTGCTTATTTATAGTCAAATAAAATCCTATCCTCATGTACAGGAATGTGAGATATATATGTGTGTGTGCATGTATATATATATATGCACATATATGTATATATATTTCTGTAATTACTATATATATGTATATATCTATATATATCCTTTTGCATTTATCCTACAGTCCTTGAATATACTGTTATGTTCTAAAAAGTGGGATTTTCTTTCCTTTTCAGTTCTACATGTTTCTACTGATACATTCTCAAGCTCAGAGATTCTCTCCTCAGGAATATCCAGCCTAATAAACAAAAACACTCTTTGTTTTGGTTAGTTTTTTATCTCTAATATTTCTTTTTGGCTATTTATTTCTTAGGATTTGTGCCCTTCTGTTTACATTGCCCACATTTTTTGGCATGATACTTTATCCATTACATACCTTATCATCGTAATCATAGCTTTTCAAATTCACAAAATAATTATTTCAACAACCTCCCATGTCTTGTTCTGTTGCTTGTTGTGTCTTTTCAAATAATCAGTTTTCTTTTCTTCTTCTTCTCCTTTTCGTAGGAAATAATCTTTTTCTCAATAGACTGATATGATGTACTGATGAAAATAAGCTTTTTGTAATATAGTGGTAAGATGTGGGGACACAGAAAGTGTCTATTATCATATTATTAACACTCAGTCTTTCAGTGAAATTCTGTCTGTGACTAAGAATGTTACAAGTACTCCTCAGCCCCCACTTTCCCTTAGTTAGATGAGGTTGGTTAGAGCAGCCTTGATTTGGGCATTTCCCTTTTCTAATGTAGAAGGGGTAGAGTTGGGCATTTACCCTTTGCAAGATGGAAGACTACAGTTGGATGGAGTTGATACTTCCCTCCCCCTCAATTCATGTAGGATTTGACAGTATTCCAAGGACTTGAGTGATTAATTAGCTCCTCCTGAGAGCTGGCCCTATTAAGAACAGAATTCTCTGGTGTGTTTAAAAAGGTCCCTTGTCCCTTCCCTACCAAAGGGAAGAAGGAATTTTTTTTCTGCCAGTACTTACTGTGAGAACCTAGTCATACTCTTGGAGATAAAGCTCACAAAAGTATCTCCCCCCACCCCACCCCCACACTAACTGGGTCCCCTGGAGTTTTTAAGTCTTTGACATCCTCATGCTGAGCTTCCAGCAATGCAGTTTTGTTTTTCTTACCCCAGTAATTGTTCCCAGGACAGTTTACTATAGTGAGCCCATGTTCCAAGGAGCTGTGACTCTCTATATTGACCAATTTGTCCCCCCAAGCTTGGGGTCATTAGTTTCCCCTGTGTTCTCACTTCTCATATGGATGCAAAGAGTAACTGATTCTCAGTCTGTTCAGCTTTTTCTTGTTGTTAATATATAAAGTGTCAACTTCCAAGCTCCTTACATTAAGAAACAGAAAATGGAAGCCACCCTCCTCCATTTTTTTTAAACCAAAGGGGAAAAGAAAAGAAAGAGTGAAAGAAAACTTCCTTTCCGATTTATATCTCTCTGACCAAATGACTAGGGATGAGTGGAAAAAAATTAGAATTACAAAGATGGGATTTATATTTTAAAACAGATATTATATTATATGGTGACAAATATCTCCATAAAATATAGACTCTACCTAAGGTATTTCTCCTTTATTTTTTCACATTTTTATTTGTGCATTATAATTGTACATAATGGTAGAATTAGTTGTTACGTATTCATACATAAACCCAATTTATGTATAATTTGACCAATATCATTCCTCAGTATGTCCCTGATCCCTTTCTTCTATTCCGATGATCTCCCTTTTATTTCCATGAGCTCTCACCCCATCTTTCTTTTCCTTTTCTTCTCTAGCTTCCACATATGAGAGAAAAATATGATCCTTGACTTTCTGAATCTGGCTAATTTCACTTAATATTCTCAAACTCCATTCATTTTCCTGCAAATTACATAATATCATTCTTATTTATAGTCAAATAAAATCCTATTGTGTATATATATATATATCACATTTTCTTTATCCATTCATCTACTGATGCACACCTAGGCTGGTTCCTTAGTTTGACTATTGTGAATTGTGCTACTATAAACATGGGTATGCATATATCACTGTATATGATGACATTAATATTTTAGGATAAATACTAAAGAGTGGTATTGCTGGGTCAAATAATGGTTCCATGCTTAGTATTTTGAGGAATTTCCATTTTAAAAATCCATCATAACCTGATTTTTATAGTGGTTGTCCTAATTTACAATCTCACAAATAGCATGAAAGTGTTCCTTTTTATTCCACATCCTCTACAGCATTTATTATTGTTTATATTCTTGATGGTTGCCATTCTGACTGGTGTGAGATAAAAATCTCAGTGTAGTTTTTATTTACACTTTCCTAATTGCTTAAGATGTGGAACCTTTTTTCATATACTTGGCCATTTGTATTTTTTCTTTTAAGAAGTGTCATTTAGCTGGGTGTGGTGGCACTATGATCCCAGTGGCTCAGGAGGCTGAGGCAGGAAGATTGCAAGCTCAAGGCTAGCTATAGCAACTTAGCAAGGCCCTAAATAACTTAGTGAGATTCTATCTCAAAAGAAAAATTAAAAAAGATTGAAGATGTGGCTCAGTGTTTAAGCATCCTTGGGTTAAATTCCTGGTACAATTTTTAAAAATGTGTCTATTTAATTGTTTAATTCATTTGCCCATTTATTAATTCCAGTTTTTTTTAATTTGATGGTAAGTTTTTTTTAGTTCTTTATATATTCTGAATATTAATCCTGTGTCAGAAGAGTAGCTAGCAAAATTTTTCTCCCAATCTATAAATTCTCCACATTTTGTTTCCTTTGCTGTGCAATAACTTTTTAATTTGATGCCATCCTGTTTATTAACTCTTGGCATTATTTCCTGAGTACAATGATTCTTAGATTTGGTCTCTTATTGTTGTCCAAGAGTACTTGTATATTCTGGTCATGGCTACTGCTTTTCTTTTCTTAATACTGTCTGAATGTTCAAGGTCAGCCACTTTGACTTCTAGCTTTGAGATTCTCTCTTCAACATGATCTAGTCTATTAGAGAGAATTTAAACTGAACATTTTACTTGATTTATTATGTCTTTCATTTCCAATATTTTTTAAATTAAGAAATTTAGTTGTTGTACAATCAAAAATGTTTCCAATGAAAAAATATGATATGTATATATTCTGAAAATTGAATTTACTCCCGAGAGCCCCCCAATTTCCCACTCTTACCCCTCCCTCCACCCCTCCTTCCCAATACATCTCTATGAATATCTTAAGTTATGTTTCACTACACCTTTGCTGAGTTTAATACATGAGAGTTGACCACTTTTCACACTGGCCAGGGTCTAGCTCCAGCCTCCATAGATGAGTGAAGACATTCAACCCTTGACTCTCTGGGTTAGGCTGACTTCACTCAGCATGATTTCTGTCATAACCATTAATTTACCTTCAAAGGTTGCAATATCATTGTTTCTAATTGCTGAGTAGAACTCCATGGTATATATGTACTACAGTTTTTGGATCTATTCATCCAGTGAGGGGAATCTGGGTTGTTTCCATAATTAAGCTTTTGTAAATTGAGCTGCTATGAACATAGATTTTTGCTGTGTCACTGTAATCACTGTAGAATCATATTTTTCCCCTGGAAAAATAGACAGGAGAGGAATAGCTGGATCATATGGTGGGTTCATCCCTAAATTTCTGAGGATTCTCCACACTGCTTTCTAGAGGGGCTGTACCAGTCTGCAATTCCACCAACAATGTGCTCGTGTGCCTATCTCTCCACAACTCCTCCAACATCTATTATTGTTTGTTTTCTTCATTTTTTCCAATCTGACTGGTGTCAGATTGA
Source organism: Aplodontia rufa (assembly GCA_004027875.1). NCBI lineage: Eukaryota > Metazoa > Chordata > Mammalia > Rodentia > Aplodontiidae > Aplodontia > Aplodontia rufa. The sequence continues at coordinate 10,636 of PVKS010026777.1, forward strand.
TGATTAAGAAGAATGATGGAGGGAGAAGTTCTACAAAATAAATAACTCTAAAAGATGGTAAGAACACAGTTCATTACAAGAAAATAAAATGCAGTAGAAAACTAAAAGAAAGTTTATAATGTTCAAAACATGCAAAGAGAGAAAGCAGAAGAGATGTAGCCGGTAATATTTATAAAGAAGGAAGAGAAAAAAATTTAAAAAGTTAGCAAAGTGGGAGAAAACAAGAGAACAAGAGAATTTGGCTATAAGAGGTGGGAGAAAGGAGATAAAGAGAAATAAGAGAAACAAATAAGAACAAAATAATCAGCTCAGCAAGAACACACACACACACACAAAGCAAATATGATTGTTTATGAAAAAGAAAAAGAACTGCCTCCACTGAGGTGATCAAAACTGTCAACAAGGATGAAAGGTCCCTGCTTGTACCCAATTTTCCTTCTTTCCATTTTTCTTGGGCTATGTAACTCTTAGCAGGAGCAAGAGTTGGGGGATGTTAAATATTTCCTCTCTTTGTGTGGCTCACCAAGCTGCCAACTGGAGTGTTCTAAAACAAAATATGGTTGAAAGAGCTTTAGCTTCCAGCTTCCCTTCTCACTACTCTAAGATGGGACAAAATGAAAAGTTGTGTCAATTGGAGTTCTGTCTTTGGCCAGAACAGATTGAAGCACTCCCAAGGTGGGGCTGCAGGAGTTCTGGCAGCTGGGATTTACTTCTAATCAGGCATTTTGGACTTTGTTGGGTAGTATATCTGCTCTGGAGAGATTAGAGCACACACCCAGTCTCTGATGCGGTCTGGATTTCAGGAGCCTCCTGAGAATTCTACTTGCAGAGCAGGAGAGACAACTCTATAGGTCTCACAGTCTGCTGTCCATGAATACAGCCTTCCCAGACTAGGTCCCTGAGTGTAACCACATCTTCCTGTTCAGTTTCCTAACACTCTTCAGCTGGACACACAAGCAGCCAGACTCAAAGGGAAATCAACTTACATTCTACTGGGTACAATCTTCTCTGTACCTGTTTCACTCACATTCTGTTAGGTACACACTAGGTCACGGGGAATGCAGTTGTCAGGACAGTATGGAAGTGTTTACTAAAATCTCCTATGCTCCTGCAGTAGCAAGCTGCAGCGTTGCCCCCTCAAAATAATTCCCTGACTCATCCTTCCACTTGCCATTTGAGAAACACAGCACTGTTCAAACACCAGTTTCCCATGCAGTCTGTGGATCAGCTAAGTCCAGGCTGCTTTCTGTTCTCCAGCTTTTTCCATGCTGAATCGGTCTGTTGCAGTTCTATCTGTGTGTTATTCCTGCCCGCTGTGGTGAATGGGCACCGCTGCCTCTACCACAACTGGCTTGGCTCCCATGTTCTCCCTCTTGTTCTTTGTTCAATGCACCCTCATTTCTGAGTCTCTAAGAGACTCAGACTATCCAGTATTGGATTTCAGTGAATTCCTTCTTTCACTCTCTTCTCTGAGAAACAGTACACCCGCTGCTTGAATCCCAAGTCACAGAGCAACTGAAAATGCAGCCTTCTTCTAATACACCATCTTGACTCTCCTCTGCCAAAGGTATTTCTAAGGGAGAGGACATGTGAGTCAACAGACAATAACTGAAGGCAGTGAGTGGGAAACAAATGAAGGCCTCATGGTAATTTCCAACACATGATGCATTTCAATAAACCCAATTCACATAATGTATGCACACACATGAACATGCACAATGCTGAAGTATGCAGAATATTTTGTAAAATATTTAATACTCATGAAAACTATTGTAGTTTTATATATGAATAAAAGACATCTGAAATTTTGGATGTCTTTTTTTTTTTTAATTATCAAGCAAATACAAGCTTTAAAATGGGAATAGCTGTCTCCAGGGTAAACACCTTTCAATCAATAAGTTAAAATGCAATTCAACCCCAACCTATGAAACAGAGTTGAAATCTAAATTTTTGTTTTGGAAAGTATGTTTTGTTACAAAATCTTTTGAGGGGAAAAAATGTCAGAAGCTCAATCTAGATAAATTTTTAGCTTTAGAAAATATAGTAAATTACTGTTTGTAGAGTTTATATTAATTTTTGTGTTTGCTTCTTTTCTCCTTCCTGTCATCAGAATACTTGACAAAAAAAAAAAAAAACATAGAGGAAGAAAAGTTTATTTTGGACTTACAGTTTCAGAGGTCTCCATCAATGGTTGGCCAATTCCATTGCCCTGGTCCAGGGAATAATATCATGGTAGAAGATTTTCACAGAGGAAAGCTTCTCTTCCCAGCTAGCATCTGGGAAGGCGAGTTAAGACTCCAGTGACCCAACTCCTCCAGCTGTGCCCAATCTGCCTATGGCAACCCCAGTAGTCCATTCAATTATCAGTGGATTGATCCATTTGCTAGCCATTGCTTAAAAGCCCTGCCTCTGAACCTTGCTGTATTGGGAGCCATGCTTTCAATACATTGGTTTTCAGGGGAATTTCCAGATTCAAACCATAATAGAGTAAGTAAATGTGTCATTCTTAAGTTACATCAGAAAATAAAATACAAAAATCAAACAAAACCCAAAAAGCTTATAGGAAAAGGAATTTGCTTTCTCCATACAAATGCCAAATAGTAGCTTATATTATAATCTGGATTCAGCGAAATGTCTATAATCCCTTATTTAGAATAATAAAATGATGGCTTTTATCAGATAATTATATTATAATTTATAGGAAAGTATTTCAAAACTTTATTCTCCTAAATTTTACATTCCTGTAGTGTCTGTTTATACGAGTGATTTTCTCACAGCCATCTATAGTCACAGATCACTTAAGCAAAGTTGTTTTTTCCAACAAAAAATCTTGCCAAATACTAAAACATGAAAAGACCCTGAGAAATGTTTAGAGTTTAACTATTGTGATTCAGATAGAGTGAGACATTAGGCAACATATTAGATAATCTAGCTCTTGTTTTAAGTAAATGATAGCTCCCAGTTTGAGTCTACCTGAGACACTTATTTTTGAAGGTAATACTTGGAAGTTAAATTCTGAGATAAATTTAGTCTGACTCCCTTTAGCACACGGAAGTGTAACAGGCATGAATACAAAATCCACAAGCCAGGTAAAAATATGTGTTGTTACTTCTTAGACCAGTCCTATGTGTTATTTCTGTAGCACACATTTCCTATGCTAAGCCTTGGCTCCAACCCAACATTATCCTCCCTGTGGAGAGGAAGATGCCTGGCATTTACTTGATGTAAGATGAGAACTCTGTGCACCATGTTCTCACAGCAGTAGTCCAGACCTCCCTCTCCTCCTTAATGTACCCTGAAATAACTCCAGTTGATTGGATACACTTGCCAGCAAGTTCTGAAGTGTGTCCAGTTGTTTTTTCAGCTTGTTAAGAGCCTTCACACCACTGCCCCAAGCTTTAATCTCCCCCGTGTAAGAAGTGATCAACTAGTCATCTTTCAGCTGCTAGAGTCTGAAGAAGTTATCTTTCACTGCAGATAACCCCAGTTCTGGCATGTCCTTCATTAATGAAGTCAATCTCCAGGAATATAATTGTGAGATAGCTCAATGTGATCTGACAGATAGTGTCCAGAAACATGAGCCAACTGACATCTGAAGAGCCTTGGGGATTAAAACACATTCTGTACATCTGTTCAGCTTCCCAGCACAGGTTTTCACTCAATACCTCCCAAGATCCATTCTGCCTTTCTGTCTGACAGCCTCATATACGACCTTTATGTGTTCAAGTATAACAGAACTATATGGAAAACGATGACCTAAAAAATAATGCACTTAAAATCATAAACCAAAGACAGTAAGACTTTGAAATAAGAATCCAAAGATAAAATTTCCTTTAATTTTCCCTAATCAATAAAACTTATTTTGAGTGATGAATAATTTACTGATCTAAAACTCCATTAGTGTTCCTCTTAAAGTTACAGTCTAATTTACAGACAGATGTTTCAGTATGATAAAATTTCATGCCTATCAAATTTCTGTATTATAGCTTGAGAAATAAAATTTTAACTCCCCATTGTATTGCCACTGTGATGTCATAACAAAATCCTATAAACTCCATTGGCAAAAATCCCAACTTTCCTAATTAAATTCAGCTTTAAGACCTCAAAATAGCATTGGAAACTATTTCCATAATGCTGGAAACTCAGGTGCAATTAAAATATTTTATTCAGCATTTCTAATGAGCACATAAATTTCACCCTTCATGTTTGCATATAATGATATATTTTTAATAGCTAAAAGTATTTTACATAAGCTACTTATTTTGTTCATTGCCAAAAAGGTGAATTATGAAGAACATAAAGACTCCCAAAGGCTGTAACTATTTCAAACAGATAAAGTAAGACTTCATACCAATTCCCCGCCTTCTAGCAAGCAGAAAAGTTCATTTGAATTTACTTCAGAGGCAAGCTTCAGAGTCTCTGTGATTATCAGTAGTTCTCCTCCCCAGCAGTCTTTGTGCTCCTTCAATATGTCAAAGGAGATAATTTGATCTCGTTGTATTACTGAAAATTAGGAAATAATAACTATGCCTTCTTTGAGATTTCAAGCAGCTCCCCTTCCTAGTCTGCCTCTCTAGGCTGACCTCCACGAAGACAAGGGAACCTCTCTCACCAAAAAGTTCAAATCCCATCCCTATCATCATTCACCCTAGTTGCAGAGTACCTTTAATAGTGCTTTGTGGATCTTATCTATAGTACTAGTATTGGAAAGTAAGTCCCACATGACATTAAATTGCATTCATTTCCTCCATCAGTCTTGCCAAAATTCCCTTAAGCTGTGTTCCCACAAATTCCAGTCCATCCACAACATTAAGTTTTCAAATTGTACCAAGCATCTTTTTTATCATGATACTGAGTTAAATCATCACTCTTCAACGCACCATACTCTACAATACTTATTTTAACGTTATGAAAAGTTTCTTCCAGATTTTCAATGTGTTTGTCATTTTCCATGACTTAGAAATCCAACTTTGCTATTTTAGGCCAGAGTGCTTCAAGTTTCTCTCCAGGGAGATCATGAAATTAGTTTCTTGATTCTGGAAATCATTTCCCAAAATTATTCCATGTAGTTCGTGGAAACTACAGAGTTCTTGACAGAGTCATTTTCCCTCTAATTTGTCTGCTATTGAGATGTCATTACAGAAAATTGATCACTGATGCACCTGGTATTTATACTCAAAGTTTGGCTCCTGTGAATAATATACTCTGATTTTGCCATGAAGAAAAGCCGGATGAAAAGCAGAAAATATTCCCAACCACCTAGCTGTGTGTCTATTGTTAGAACCAAAGTTTTAAATGTGACATTAATGAAATTGGTCTTTGATTTCTCTGGCATAATTAGGTGATGGGTTAGTGAATCAATCACTTTTATGATTACAATTCATCTGAGATGTTGAGAACAGAGAAGGCTAGCAAATTTGGAAAAGAGGAGAGTTTTCATGTTAAATAATCAGTTGTTCCCCTCCTTTTTTTGGAAAATTAAATTATATATTATATATATGTATATTACATATATATAATTTAATTTATAACATATATATAATATATAATATATGTATATTACATATATATAAAATATATATAATATAATCTCTCTATATATTTGTATATGACTTACTTGACTTTTTGGTCAGTTTTCATTTTACTTATTGTATTTTATTTTTGGTACTGGAGATTTAACCCAGGGCACTTTACTACTTAGCTGTATCCACAGCCCTTCTTTTTTATTTTGAGACTGGGTCTAAGTTACTGAGTTAGCTCTATTGAGCTGTAATTTAACAAAATATAATTCATCAATTTTACATATGCCATTAGATGACTTTTGAAAAACACATATAATTCCATAATCACCACCACAATTATGATGCAGAAAACCTCTATCATCCCAAAAAGTTTTCTTACACTCCTTTCAGTTAATTTTTCTCCCTTCACAACACAGCATTGGAAACCACTGATTTGCTTTCTGCAATGATCCTTTTGCCTTGTTCAGAATATCGTAGTAATGGAATCATACAAGGTGTATTCTTTTGTGTCCAGCTTTTCACTTAGCATAATACATTTAAGATTCATCCATGTTGTTGCAAGTACCCACAATTCATTCTTTTTTTGTGGTTGATTACTGTTATATCAGTTTGCCTTTTCAGTTCCTTGCATCTGAAATCAAGATTGTCCTAATTGCAAAAGAGCTGATAGTGAGAATACATGTCCCCACTGTGGAAACGCTACCCACAAAGGTGTGACTTAATGTCGTGACCTCTTATAGATGAAAACACTGTTGGTTTCACATCCTTCCTGAGTTCTGTGATGACCTCTGCGAGTGATGTTTCTCTGGCTCCATGTCACCTGGCTTCTGGCCAGTGAGACAAGACAGTAGAGGGTAGAGGAAGGGAGTAACTCTAGTTTCTCTCCCCAGGCTTTGCTTTGGTCAGCTCTTTTGATAAAGGCTAACTTCCTCTTTGGCTTTAGCTCCCACCAGAAAAACCCACCATGGTTCCATTTTCTATCATGTCAACCTAACCCCTACATTTTAGTAATTCTTATTTATTTTATTTCCTTCAATTCTAGCTAAAGAACACTTTTTCTACTGCTAATTTCTGGGTCCTCATTGTCTCTTATTTAATGCAGCTCTCTGCACTAAATTTCTCTGTCATAGCAAATTGAAGTAGTTTGCCTGATTAGATATTGGTTATATTTTACAAAATCCAAGTCACTTTATATTATTTATGGTTACCTAAATTGAACCACAAAACTTATTTCACTTGATTCTTATACTAGTGCTGAGGCATTATTATTATTCCCATTTATAAATTAAACCTAGAGATGGTATATATACATCATTAGAAGGTCCAGTGCTAATAAGTAACAGAGGTTAAAGTCCCAAGAGATGGAAATGGATCAAAGAGGCTGACTATGGGTGTGGAGAAGTGCCATACAGGCAGAGTGATTAGTAGAGTTCAGGATAATTTACATAACTTCAGGAAAAAGGGTAAAACTATTTTGTAATCTGTTCCATGTGAATGCAAAATATTTTTGAAATTTTTTTCTAAATGTATTGGAAAGAAAATATTTTCCAGATCAATACCACAGTGTGTCAGAGTTGGATTTTAATTTACTCTATCAGCAATATCACATCTGGCACTGCAGCAAAAATTGAGGATCTTCAGCAAAGGCGGAGCAACAGATATTCTAGAGCAACCATAGATATGTAGAGGGAGAGGGAATAGTTGAGGAGAGAATAGGGAGGGATCTAGGGAGACAATCAACAATGTAGCATACTCTTTACCCCTCCTGAGAGTCCAAATAATACTTATGCAATCATTTAATTCAGGAAAATTCACAATCCAAGCATTTATATCTCTTGTAGTAGTGAAATATAGAAGAATCAAAAGACTGGGGTATGGGCGATGTGGCAGTAATTCTGGTTTAAGAATATATGCATATCATATTGTTACTTTATATGCATTTATGATTATACAATAACTCAACTCCTTAATCAAAAAATAAAATAAAAATTAAAACACACACAAAAAAGTATTGGAGATCTTACTTGTTTGAGTTTGTGGTAGTCTGCTATCTCCCTAGAATCTTTCAGAGTATTACAGAAGCCAGATTAGCAAATTAAATAGAGATATGATGGAAACCAACAGCTTCAATGTTTGTGTCTTTTTCATTTTTTAATTAGAGCTTTATACTTATTTCTAGTAGTTGGATTCATTCAGACAAACTCATACATGCATGAAAATCTATTTCAGTTCATGATCTCCACTATTCCCTCCCTTTTCATTCCTGTCTTTCCTCCCTTCTCCTGTTTTCCTTCCTCTACTCTACTAGGCTTTACTTTGCTCATCTATTAATTTGTATTCAATTGGTTATTCATGTTATCTTATCCTTCCCACTCACTTTCCTTTATTTTACTCTAGCTTCCACACAGGAGAGAAAACATTCAACATTTGAGTTTCTGAATTTGGATAATTTCACTTAGCATGATATTCACCATTTCCATCCTTTTACCAGCAAATGCCATAATTTCATTCTTTTTTATGGCTGAGTAAAACCCCATTGTACATAAATATATATACCCCAATTTCTTGATTCATTAATCTACTGATGGGCATCTGGTTTAATTCCATAATTTAGTTACTATAAATTGTGATGCTATGAATGTTGATGTAATTATTTTAAAACTTTGGGGACAATACCAAGGAGTGGGATAGCTGGGTCATGTAGTGATTCCATCCCTAGTTATTTGAGGAATCTCCAAACTGCTTTCCAGAGTGGTTGTAATAGTCTGCAGTCCCACCAGTAATGTACAAGTATAACTTTTTCCTCACAACTTTGCCAGCATTTATTGTCATTGATATTCTTAATCATTGCCATTCTGAGTGATGTGAAATGAAACCTTAGTATAGTTTTGATTTGCATTTCCCTGATTACTGTAGATGTTGAACATTTTTTGTAGATTTATTGACCTTTTGTGTTTCTTCTTTTAAGAAATTTATATGATTTAGTGTACTATTCTTCTATTGAACTTCTGTTTATCAGCTTTGGGAATTGCTTTTTACTTACTCTGTGTGCAGCCTGTCTTTGAATATTCATTGAAGTGCTGGCTTGGTGCTCATGAATTCTTTAAGTTTATTCTTGTCTTGGACAGTTTTTATTTCCCCCTTGAATTTAAAACTGAGTTTTGCTGCATATAGTAACCGTGGTTGATAGTTGTTTTCTTTTAGGGATGTCTCATTCCAGGTCATCTTTGATTTTAGCGTTTGAGCTGAGAAATCAGAAGTGAGATTTATTGGTTTGTCTGTAAGTGTGAACTGATGTTTCTCTTTTGGTATGTTAGACATTTTTATTCTGATATGTCTGTACAAGCTTTTTTGGTTTTGGTCTATTTGGGGTCCTGTAAGCCTTCTGTGTATGAATGTCTATCTCATTTCTGATATTGGAAAAGTTTTCTGCAACTATCTCACTGAAAATGTTTTTATGCCTTTAGTTTATATCATCATGTTCTCTTCTAACCCTGTGATTCTCAGGTTCGGTCTTTAAAAGTTTTCTCTGAGTTCTTATATATTCTGGTCATGTTCTCCAATATTTTTCCCTTACTGTCTCCTATGTACTCAAGGTCATATAGCCTGCCTTCAATACCTGACATTCTGTCTTCAAAGGATGAGATTCTATTTTCTATGCAGTCTAATCTGTTTGTGAGCCTTCAAATGAGTTTTTAATTTAATTGATTGTATCTTTCATTTCTAAGAGTTCTGCTTGGTCTTTTTTCACTATTTCTATTTCTTTATTAAAGTGGTCTTTCCTCTCCTATAACTGTTCCTTCCTTAGATCTTCTTTTAGTTCATTGAACATTTTGATAATAAAGTTTTTTAAAAAATAATCTTTCTCTGGGTATTAATCCACCTCAATATCAGTGGGATTCCTTTGATGGGAGATTATAGATTTGAGTTGTGTACTGATAGAGCAAGGGGTGTTTTTGTGTTGCTTTATGAGCTGCCAGTTGAAATGGCCTAAGATTGAAGCTGTGTGATATAAGACTCAGCTTCCCTTCTCATCAGTATGAGAGACAGACTGTCAGTTGGCACTTGGACCAGTTCAGTGCATTCCCAGAGGACTGCTTCTGCAACTTCTGTGGTGGAAGCTCCAACAGGGTGCTGAGGTCTAGTAAGGCCTCAGGTCTAATCAGGCTTTGTTGAGTGGGACCTTCTTTGGAAGAACTAGATTGATCCACTCTAAGGGCTAGACCATAGCTGATTTCTTCTGAGTGCCTGGTTCTCAGGAGCCTCCCCAAAACTCTAGTCATGGGACAGGGGACTGATTCTCCACTCACTGCTGCCCAAGAGTACAGTCTTCCCAGGCTTAGCCTTCAGTGATTCACCCCCATCTACTCAGACTCCTGGCCCACTTCAACTGGTCATATGAGCCACCAGATACAAAGGAAAAATGAGTCAGACTCCCCTTTGTCCTTCCAATTCGAATCCCCCCGGGTACAGTCTACTCTTCACCAATGTTCTTTCACATTGCCAAGCACAGTCTAGGCCCCCCCACCTCCCCACCCCACCCCACCCCCGCATAGGAACTTGCCAGGATATTGTGGATGTGTGTGTGTGTGTGATTTTCTGATCTCCCACATCTGACAGTCTCTGCAGTGGCACGCTGACCTCAAGTTTCCTCCTACCTCAGTTCTCCATGGCCAGTTGAGATACCGAGGACAAGTTTTAAACACTAGCCCACGGTACAGCCTCTGGATCACTTAAGATTAGGCAGCGTTTTTGATACCAATTTCCTCAGTCCCCCACCCTTTGTCTGTGGTGAATCTGCACCAGCAGCCTCCAGATGGAGGCTATGAGTTTCCTTTCTTCTTTGTTTATCATACCCAAATTTCTGAGTTCCTAAGCTACTTAGGGTGTTCAATATTAAATTTTAGTGGAATCCCTCTTTTACCCACCTCACTGAGAAACTGTACGTGCTCTGCTTTGGTCTTATGCCATGGGGAAACTTGGAATGCAGCTTCTTCTTCTCCACAATCTTCTGAGTCTCCCATTGTATGTGTCTTTAAGAGTAGTGCTGCCAGGGTGGTGGTGCATGCCTGTAATCCCAGTGGCTTGGGAGGCTGAGGCAGGAGGATCACAAGTTTAAAACTAGCTTCAGCAACTTGGCGAGACCCTAAGCAACTTAGATAGATTCTGTATCAAAATAAAAAAAAATTAAAAGTCAGTATAAGGAATGTGCCAAATATCAACCATCTTGATTCCAACTGTACACTCAGAGATCAGGGTAATGAACACTGAGTGAGTCTGTGTAAGTTGGAGCCTACTGCCTTTGACTGCCTGGTTCTCTCACATTGCACTCTAATGGGGCAACACAATGGCAACCTGAACCCTGTAACAGTCTCAAAATGTGTAAATATCTCTGGGTTCCTTTGGGGAAGGAATTGGGACACATTACCATCCACAATTTTCATGTCATTGCAGAGCCCTTCCTTCTGAGGATATGGCTTCTCTTTTAGTTACTTGAATCCATCTTTGAAACTGGTTGAGTGTCAGAAATAAATATCATGGAGACTCAGTTGTTTCCAGTGGTAGAGCTCTTGCCTAGTATGCATGAGGCCCAGGATTCAATACCACAGTAAAAATATAAATAGGGTCAGAGAGCATGACTTTCAGTTGGGTCAAGTGCTCTCAGACTCAAGATCATTTACCCTTAAATTTTATATAAAGATTGAGTAAGGAATTATCAGATATTCATTTATTTTACTGCTAGAGATACCATGTCCATTAATCATCTCTGTAACTCTCTTCTGGTCAGGATGATAGCCTGTTTATCCAACATTGGCATTCCTAATAATTGCATATACCTGGCTCCTGACTTAAATGCTGCTGCCTGGCATCCACTGCTTCAGTATCCTTTTCATCTACAGCGCTACTGGTTTTGCAATGGTATTTCCTGCTATCATTCCTGGCCTGCAGAAGTAAGTCACCTTTGAACTTCTAAGTTGTGCTGGGGCCCCTCTCTATCAGTACATTCCTGATGGTCTTGGTGAATAGTGTGTCCTTAGAGTCTTTCCATAAAATATATTTCTCTTATGGGTCTTCTGGGCTTATATAGTTATCCACTCTTTCATGAGCCCTTCTCTAAATCTCTCTTTACTATGCCTTTTTGCATTCTGTGGAAATTTTGTCACTATAATCTCACTCAATGCATGTCAGAGGTAATCAACCAATGACCCATGGACCAAATACAATCTAATACCTGTTTGTAAATCAAATTTTCCTGAAACATGTATAGTCATTTTCACTCATGTATTATTTATGGTGCTCTTCCACTATAATGCAGAGTTGAATAGTTGCAACAAAGACCATCTGGCCCACACAGTTGAAAACATTTACTGACTATTCCTAGCAGTCAAAAATTTTAAACTCCTTGTATAGGCCATTACCTTTTCCATGCATCTAGAAACCATTCTCATAGCAGGGCATTTCCAGAATACCCTTCTCGTTAATTCTATATCCCAGGAGACTAGTTCCAAGTCAGTAAGATCTCCTTTATTCTTTTATTTCCCAGCCGGCTTGACCAAGCACTCTCATAAACCAAATATATTTATGTTCTCTGTTTTTGACAATTTATACTGGGTAGATCCTGTAACTTTTGGAGAATGTCACCCCTCCCTGGATTGCCAGGTCCTGCAAGTCCTTGGCTATGTTCTACCATAACAGCTTTAGCTCTGGGTCTAGCAGCTGAAAGGAGACAAAAGAGCAGATCCTAAGATGGACACATGTTGCCTAGCGGGAAGGAGGCCTCTTCTTCATTTTCAAGCAAGCAGGAGAAAGATAGCTTCAATTAAGGGGGCTATGAACATTCAGAGGTTTCCAGGGAGTTATACTTTTCAATATTTTTGAGGGAATCTATCCAGCATTGTTTCTAAAAGAGACTAGCCTTTATAATCCAAAACAAAGAACCACACTCCTCAAGCCCTATCAGGTCAAGTAAGGAAGGAATATAGTCAGGTCCTTAGATAGGTTTGTATAAAGGACTGTAGACAAATTTATCTCTAGAAATAGGCAAAAATGCAATTTTACTTTTTTCAATGCATCCAGAAACCTAATGAAGAATGAGATGCAAAAAGAAACAAAAAAGGAAGAAGAAGAAGAAAATTGGAGACTCTGAGGTTAGATGTGAGAATGAAAACACATTATGGGCTAGCTACAAAATGTTGCAGAAAAGAACAACAGGAAAAAAAAAGTGAAAATCTTGAAATTCATCACTAGCAACCACACAAAGAGAAAAATTCAACAGCATTCCACGAACTTTAAAAAGTGATGGCCAACCCTCACTGGATGAATGGATCCAAAAGCTCACACACACACACACACACACACACACACACAATGTAGTTTTGCCCAGCTATTACAAACAATGATATTGTAGCCATTGAAGATAAATGGATGGCAATGGAAGAAATCATGCTGAGTGAAATTAGCCAAACCCACAGAGTCAAAGGCCTAATGTTTTCCCTCAATTGTGGAGACTGGAGCTAAACCCAGGTTTGGGGGAAAGGTAGACAAACTCATGTATTAGCACTATAGAATAAAAATGCAATATGTCAATATTTATGAGATACAGTTGCAAAATACTGCATAAGATATTGAACAAGCTATACTGCATGCCTTTACAAAAACATAAATGTTTAATCATATTGTCAAATATGTTGAAAAATAATAAGGGATTATAGAAAGGGAGGAGAAGGAGAAATGCTAGTATTGAGATAAAGCAAGGTACATTCCAAGCATTTATAAATATGTCACTGTATGTACTATAGTCATGTATTTAAAAAATTTTCTCCATAGGTAAAAGAATTATGTCTCTGTACTTGGGTATTTTAGGAAAAATATGGGACCTAGAAGAGAGGCAAGGGAGGAGGGAGGTAGAGGCGTGCAGGGAGGTGCAGATATTGACCAAATTGTATTGTTGTATTGTGTGCATTGTGTGCATCTATAAATATGTGACAACAAATCCCATCATTATGTACAACTATAATGCACTAATTTAAAAAAGAGGAAAAAAATGGCCAAGGAAAGAAACAGGATTATGGCTAGCAAAGCAGAGCTCCTAACCATGGCCTCCAAAGCTCTATTGGAGGAAAAAGAAAATAAAATCTGAGAAAGCTCACTAGTTCCAAATAATCAGTAGAGAAGTCAGCAATCATGAAAAAGTCGAGACTGGGTCTTGGGCTCTCAGAAAACGCAGCAGAATTGCCTGAGCTCAGCATTTTACAAAGCTTCAGCTTAAATTGAGAAAGTAATTTGAAACCCAAGACTCAACTGCCATTTGACAAAGGGTACAACTCCTACTTAATGCAGGACAAAAATTTCAGATCAGAAAATAAGGTCCAGGTCATTCAACATAGGCTGGATTCAAGTCTTAGCAAGATCATGACTTGCCTGCCTTTTCCCTGCAAACAGGCTCTGAAACAATTAGAATTGCCTTACCATGGCTCTAAAACCCTGCTCAGAAGGAGGAACAGGTCTCAGATATTGTAAAGGCAAATTACAGCCATATAGTCTCTGGATCAGGTCCAGTAGAAAGTCTTTTCAAAACTACTTCTATTCAGCATAAATTAAGTGAAGTAAACATACACATACACTCACACGCACACACACGCACAAATGCACCAACAACAAAGCATAGGGAAAAAAAAGCACCAGACATCATGGCAAGCAAAAGTCAGATGAAGAAAATATTTTAGGAAAAACAAATGATCAACCAAATCCAGTGTAAAGCTCATTCCCCAGAAGTATATCATGTTATAAAAGAATTTAATAAAAACATAAAATTAATAATATAAGAGCTTAAATCTAAGATAAACAATCAAACGAAATTAAAAAAATAAACTCCTGAGGCAGAAAAGCAGAGTCTAAATGCCACATTCTTACTAACAAATGAATTATAAACATCGGGCCACAGATAAACATGAAGGCATGAAATTATCAAGTGCATGTCAATAAAATGGATTGAGTATCCAATGATAGAAATAGTTTTATCAATGATTATTTTGCCAAGAATGCACCATAAATAAAACATAGTTTCTAATAAACTTTAAGATCTTATTATGGCATCAACCTTCTGCATGGTAAGAGTCCATACAACCAGAAAACGTGCAATGAAGATATTAATTGAATGAACTTCATCTGTAAGTACACCAGTGATCCAGCTAGTACCAGAAATATACTACCTGAGATTCTGATTGTCTTACGAGAATTATGAGTTTACAAATGAACCAAACACTGGTTATAAACCCCATTAGCAATTTTAGAATAGTCATCACACAAACATTTTTTCATAATTTGTATCATGTTAGCTATTTCCTGATGAGTCATTGAGTGCAGAGTTTCTAATAATGAAAGTTTTAAGAACTCAAGAAGGCTGGATGATAACCCAGGCTCCCCATGGCTCCACTCTTAGCATTGAATTTATATTCTTTTAAATACAAATCTTGTTTCCACAATTCAGGTACATATCACTGTTGATTAAGTAAGTTATGATAGATAATTTGACCTGGATCAATATAGAGTTAATTCAAATTGTATATTTTAGCAATTCTGTTGAAATAAAATATCCAAAAGGACTTCCCCAGTACTCAATTAATATTTTCTAAGAGAGAGAATCAGTTTTATTTAGTTTTTCATGTGGCTTTTGTCACTCTGACACTTCTTTGGGTACGTGGTACTAGGATTCGAACCTGCATTCTTGCACACATCAGGCAAGTGCCATAACTGCTGAGCCACCACTCCAGCCCCTCAATCAATTCTTATACTACTTAATGTTAGAAATTTTATTTATTATTTTTTTAAAGAGAGAAGGACAAAGAGAGAGAGAGACAGAGAGAATCAATTTTTATAGAGTTTTTCACATGGCTTTCGTTGCTCTGACACTTAGTTGTGTACGTGGGTGCTGGGATTTGAACCCATGTACTTGTGCATGCTGGGCAAGCACTGTAACCGCCAAGCCACCGCTCCAGCCCCAATGTTAGAAATTTTAAATGAGCCAACCATTTTCTTCAATGGACTTCTGAGAATTCTTAGCCAGTCCAACGGTATGCCCTTAAAGTTATTGGAAGCTTTTACTTGATAGAGTTCTTTCCACAAATCTTCAATAATGAAGATTAGGTTATAAACTAATTTAAATAAAATTATATATTTTAAATAAATTATAAACTTAGGTTTACAGTCCAATGCAATGGATTTCAGAAGGGTACCAAAATTAAACAATTAACTATGTGCTGAGGATAAGGTTTTAAATGACCATGGATGAAGATCTTATGAGAGTTTATGAGAACGAAATTGACAGGAAATTTTGTTATTTCTGCTAAATACAATATTTTAAGATAATAATTAGAAGTAAAACTGTAGTTATGCCTGGACTCTCAGGTTTCTAGGAAATTCAGACAATTTCTAGCATACATGTTAGTTACATATGCAACATACTCATTCATACTCAATATAAATAATAACTTATTAAGTTAAATATCACTTATTATTTTACAATGCATCCGACACAATTTAACATATTAAATAAGTCTAATTCATTAATAATTATCTTTTTATAAAGGGAATAAATATATTTTTATGATATTCCAGGGGCCCATAAGGAACCAATACTCCAAGAAAACTTTATCAAACTTTTTTTAAAAATTTGTTCTGAAGAAGTTATCCAAAATTTCAAAGAGCTTAAAACATTTGATTAAAACAGGATCACAGGTGCTGGAGTGGTAGCTCAGCATTTACTGTGCTTGCCTGGCATGCTCAAAGATGAAAGTTCAAACCCTAGTACCATGTACGCAATGAAGTGTTGGAGCAATGAAAGCCACATTTAAAACTAAATAAAATTGATTTTTTTCTCTTTCACTGTCCCTCTCTCTTTAAGATGTAATGCTTTACAATTTAATACTATTTTTAGAGTTATAACGGGAAGGGGAAGGGAGGGATAAGGGAGGGTAATTAGGGGGGGCACTCCTGGGGACAGTTGCAATGTCCAGAATATATACACATCTTATACACATTTTATATTGTTTTGTTAAAATCTTGTAAGGTTGCTCAAAATAAAAAAAATTTTAAAAAAAGTTAAAAAAAAAAAAATCAGGATCACAGGTCTCTGTGACAATAACTATTCATTCAGCCAGAGCAATAAATAAAATATTTCAAAGGCAAATAGAGAAAGTTACATAGTTGTAGGGAAGAAAAAAAATCTTCACTCTTTTTATAGAAAAGACTCAGTTTTCCTAAGTAATGAAAGACCTAATAAAGAGAAAATGAAGCAAACGAAATTTTAATAAAGACAACCTTAGTTTTCTAGGTCAATAATCTGAAATACAGAGGAAATCCTTTTTGAATTCCCTACTTACAGCAGACCAATATTCCAGGAAAAACTGTTGCTTAACAGAAATAATTAAATTGTTGTTTCTCATTAGTGTACTTTTAATATCAATGTTCAATTTTTAGGAAAACCTGTAATTGCCTCCTGATCTTAAATATTTTAATTACACACAAAATATTTTTCAAAAGTTACTTTTCTAAAGCATTCCTATATCTAGTTTTTGGTTTTTATTGCGTTCCCTCTGCCCGCAGCGAAGACGCGACACGTGGTTAGGTTGGGAGAGCTTTATTTGGTCCACCTTCTTCTTCTTCCTCTCTCTTCCCTTCTCCTTCCCGCACTCCTCTTCCCGGAAATCCGCCCACATATATACAGCTCACAGCACACGTGACCAATAGATTCATATGTACCAATGGGCTTCTGACTTTTCCCTAAATGCCACGCAAGCGCACTACAGCCAGCTTCTACTTCCTCAAAGAACTGGGTGGGGCCCTAGCCTCAGGCGCCATCTTGGCATGGCGGATCCCGCTCCCGACAGCTCCCCCTTTTTACTTACATAATAGACGGCTGAGACCGTGCCTGTCTTAGGCCGAGGGGTCAGCTCGTATCCTTACCCGTCATCAAAGACTGCAGAGCGTGCTGCAACTTCTGTCTTAGGTTGGTATACGGCCACCTCCTTCATTGCCCGTCTTTGACTACCGGTCTAACATACTGAGCCACACTTGAGGGGAGCTGCCAGCATCAATGGCTA